>CM033712.1:5379669-5541062 GCA_019671005.1 Hibiscus mutabilis | reverse complement strand
AATATAAATCCTATTATTAATACTTTCGTGATCCAACATTTTTTTAAATGTTTTACCAATTGACTTAGGATCCCATTGTACTTCTAACACAATTCCATCACGGTAAACCTCTTAAATTGAGCCCTTCCATGTTTAATTCTAACACAATTTCATCTTCATCATGCTGAAACTCTTAAATTAAGCCCTTCAATGTCTTTTTTATATAGTTCATGTCTATTTTATAGTCTATGTTCGAGATTTGTAATTTTACCTTCTGATAATGTCTTCTTCAATATTTGAACATCAATTACAATATGCCTTACTATTGCATCCAATGTTTAACAACCGAAGTAATCTCAAAATTCATCCGGACAGACCCCGTTGGGGTTTGGGAAACAAGATCCTAAATGAAGTATGCTTACAGTGCAATGGGTTTATTAATTTTCTTCGAATGGTGGGTGGATAAAGAACAACAACAAAAACTTCATCATTCCCCATGTCTGAAAAACATTTAATTTCAATCGAAAATCGTAGAAGCACATGTTTCAAAACAGTGTTGGACTTTGACGAAGAACACTGTTTGCAGAAACAACCGACCATAACTCCTTTTTCTACGATCAAAAGTTACTACCGTACTATATTCTCCAGCCATTTCATACTAAAATGATTTGATCTCCATCAATTAACATCGAAAGTGATTTTAACCATTCCTCCCTCAAAATCAAACTGCAGTGCCCATTTCTCAAAGATTTCCCATACACTATCTCTTACATTTATAAATATGGTCATTGATTAACGCCCACAACTCTTTCTCTCTCATCTATCCTTCTTTCATATATATATACAAGGACGGACGCATATTTTATGTCAGATATACAAACTGTTAGGGAGTTATATTAGAAATTTAAGGGTTCGAACTTAAATCATAGATTAAAAAATATAAAGAAAATGTATAAACTATATGGGACTGCCCCTCCAGCACCTCTCAGTCGATCTGCATATATACATATCACCTTCCAAGCTCTAACATAAAGGGAAGCATGGCCAACATTAAACAAAGGCACTTGCTTTTGCTACTCTTCTTCTTCACCCTCTTCCTCTCTGCACATCTAGTACAAGGTCTTTATCATGTATATACATATACTCGAATGTGTATAGAGAGAAAGTTGTTTTTGTACTTGAGTTCACTGTGTTTTGTGGCTACACTGTTGCAGGATGTAGAGCTGAGGGTAGCAATGAAGTAAAGGTGAACAGAAACTGGAGGAGATTGATGATCGGATCCACAGCACCAACCTGCACTTACAACGAATGCAGAGGATGCAAATCCAAATGCAGCGCCCAACAAGTTCCGGTCGAAGGCAATGATCCAATCAACAGTGCATACCACTACAAATGTGTTTGCCATATATCTTAACGAGCTGAGCTACTTGATACCAGACTCGAAAAGCTCGTGAGCTACTCGAAAATATAATATACTATTTTTATTTTTTAAAAATTTAAAATTAAAATTCCTAAGGCCCTAAAACATAAACACTTAACATAAGTCCTAAACCTTAAAATCTAAATCTTAAATTCTAAACCCAACAACCTAAATATATAAACCCTAAACTAACACCCTAAACTCTAAAATTAACAAGCTTGAATTTACACAACTTGTGTATCAATTTTTTTCCTAATAGGGCTTTAAATGAGATGAGGCAGATTGCGAGCTACTCGAGCCCGACACGGTCAAAGATCGGTCAACACTTGACTCAATTGGGCTCGAATCAAGCTCGAACATGACTTGAATTCTTAGCGAGCGAAGTCAAGCTCAGATTTTCCAGGCTCGTTAAAATTTATTCGAGCTCGAACTCGACTCGAAATCTTAACGAGCTAAGTCGAGCTCATCACTACTCAAGCTCGACTCGACTCGTTTACACTCCTAATTACAACCTAAATTCTTATCATTTTGGTAAGGATTTGTGTAGATCGTAAAAATTTGTGTAGTTACACAAATTCTTACCTAAGACAAAATCTACACAAATTCTTACTCAGCTGGAAAAAATTTTATATAGTTACACAAATTTTTACCTAATTAGACCTAAATTTTTACTCAGTCTTACGTAAATTTTTATCATTCTTAGTAAAAGTTTATGTTGGCCACATTTTAAGCGGGTTTTTTTAGACTTTCCCATTTATTCATATCCAGCCCGTGACTAAATAACCAGAACGCCGTATATACATCAAATCTAATAATAAAACAAAAGGCAATCGGCTTTGATCAGAGTTGAACTTGTGAACATATTCTCCCAATTTCCCCTCCATCACCACCGAAACCTAAATCTTTTGTCTTTTACAAAATGAGTTGAATTCGACCCATCAGCTTTGCTTCGCCACCAGGCACAATATATCCACCTACACAAGTTCAAATGATGGGTGTTATTTAAATTGAGTCAAAATTTAAAAAGGCTGATTTAATATTAATTGGATTGACATATTTGTTATTGTAATATTTAAGTAGATGTATGTTTGAGCATGTTTAAACAATAACATCCTTTGATTTAAGGGTTTGGGTGATCTGAGTAGTTTATATGTTTATTTTTTTAAATGACAGATAAAGTAAGAATTTGTATTCAATACACATGCGGTGAAAATAAAAAGTTTCTACAACCACCTTAATTTAGGGTTTAGGGTTAAACATTAGGGTTTGGATGTTTTGGGTTTATGTTTATGGGTTTAGAATTTAGGGGTTGTAGTTAGAATTTAGTATTTAGGGTTAGAATTTAGGGTTTAGAGGTTAATGTAATATGGTTAGAGATTTAAGTTTTAACATATAAACTCTAAATTTTAACCCCCAACCCTAAATTCTAACAACAAAATATCATTTCTAAACCACTAAACCCCTAAACTCTAAACTCAAAAATGTAACCTCAAACCTTAAAACTAAGATGTTTGTAGAATTTTTTTTATTTCCACCACATGTATATTGAATAATTACGCTAAAATAATGCATAATATTAACAATCGATAAGCTGATGTTCAGTTTATTACAAAATTTTTAAATTCAACTTTATTTTAAATTATTTCTTAATTTCTGTAAAATATTAGTGAAAACTAAATTTAAGTCTTAAATACACAAAAGTTTTTTTTTTTATAAAACTAACATACAGTTTAGACTTTGTTTCGCAACTAGCAGATAGCTAATAACATATTATATTAGTTGATAATCAATAGTACCTTGTATTAATTGATTTTGGTGAACTGGTTGCATTAACCATAGGCGAAGCTACATTAACTGATTTCATATAAAAGTGTTTGATAAAATTTGTATACAAAATTATTAAAAATACATATAAATGACATTCATTAATAAATAATTGACACTTCTTAAATATAATTAAAAAATGACACCCCTTAGGTCAACAACCTCTAGAGCAAATGGTTAAAAGCTCTCAGTTGGCGTCTTCTCCTCCCCTAGGTTGCGGGTTCTAGATCCGGTAAGAGCAAATTTCCCCTCCCTCCCTTAGGTAGGATTTGTTCAAAAAAATGACACCCCTTCAATAAATTTTTGACTTTGCCCCTACATTAATTGATTGCATATAAAAGTGTTTGATAAAATTAATCGATAAATAATAAATGAATGGTTATGTGAGCAAATAATGTAACACATTTACAAAAAAGTAAATTAATTTTTTTGGGTAAGTTTTTCAATTTCATTTATTCAAGCAAAGCAGTAGAACTGCTACATATGTACGAGGCACTTACAAAATGTACCCTAGGCAAAACCTCAAGCTATACAAAGGGGAGAATTGAGATCTATGTGTCTATGTGTATACTTGTCTTTAAACTTAATGTGTATAACCTCCTTAACCAAACTAATAATATCATGCGTGAGATCGTGTCTGACCTGTAAAATGTGTAATACCCCAACCCCGGGCTTACAAGATAGTGGAGATTTAAGAGAAGACAGAGTAACTTGACTAACAAGTTACTATTCAAGGAGAATGATTCATGGTGAGGCCTATCAAAGAGCATTCTAAAAATTTACGTTACTAAAACAGTACTTGAGTATCAAGAGGCCGATATTACATGTCCGAGAAAGGATACTTCGGGCAACCAAAATTCACATTTGTTGAATTTAGCATAGAGTTGGTTATCTCTATGAATCTGCAACATAATTCTAAGATGCTTTGAATGTTCAGCTTTATCTTTCGAATAGATAAGAATGTCGTCAATGAAAACCACGACAAACTTATCTAAATAGAGTTTGAAAATTCGGTTCATGAGGTCCATAAATGCGGCAGGAGCGTTTGTTAATCCGAATGACATCACTAGGAACTCATAATGACCATATCAAGTCCTAAAAGCGGTCTTAGGTATGTCAGATGTTGCGCGTAATAAGTGCTACGCAAATGTGCAAGTATACACGTCGCAAGTTATAGTATAAAAGATATCGTCTCCACAGGGATTGGTGCTACTTCAAGAATCTAGTCTCTTGCACTGTAAAAATAAAAACACAAATAAAAGATTATAGAAGTTTAACTAATCTAGAAAGCAATTAAGTAAAAGAAAAGATGAATTCAATTGAGAGAGATAGGCTAGGTTAGCGTGAGTTGAGGTGTGATAGCCGATTGGATCGTCTTGGTAAAAGAGTGCACGGGCAACTCAGTTGCCGTGGCAACTTGCACAACGGGGTTGCCTTGGCAACTAATCGATGGTTACCTGGGCAACTAGTTGGGCAACTACTTGGGCGTCTGGGCAGCAACTTCAAGGTTCGACGGAGCGTTCTTCAATGGTTTCTTCTTATCCCTAAGTCGAAACTCTAGCTACTTGTGCATGCCTTGATAATACATCCCTGCGTGAATCAAGGGTGAACAACAACCAATCTTGCGCTCCTCTTAGCCGTTGAAATCCTTAACTTATTCCTAAGCCGGATTAATCTTCACCATCATTGGATTGAATAAAGATCATATTCATTCGTTTCTTGAATCTAACTCTCCCGATATTAGATAAATGGATGAAATCACGAGATCCTCTCCCAATTCACTCGCAAACAATAATAAGAACCAAGAATGAATAAACCTTGAAATAGAAAAGTGCAAACTCTTATTACCTAAACAAAAACCAATAGTTTCTCACAACCACAAAACACAATAACCATAGCCAAGTAGATTTAGTTCATGGCTAGGTTCCAAAGAAACACAAGATAATTAATCCCTAGCATGAACCCAATCGAACAAGGAAGAAAAGATGAAGCTTGTCGAAAATCCCTTGCCCTAGAAGCTTGCCGAAAATTCCCCTTTGCTTCCTCTCTTGGACTTGTCGAATTTTGCCCTCTTGCTCTCTCTATGCATCTTGTCGAAATCTCCTTGATATTTATAGGGCTAGGCCAAAGTCTTTCTTTGAGGAGGAGTTTGAGTTGGAATTAAATTATCTTTAAAGAATATAATTATTTATTATAATTTTATTCCTATTAGAACTTCTCCTATCTTCTTGGAATTTAATTCTTCTTTAATCTCTGCATGGCAATCAAATTCCTTTGGGCTTGGGCCTTGCTCCATGTCATCTTGGGCTTGTAAAGTCATTAATTTCGACATCCCTATTGCATTTTGTCTTTTTCGACAAATGCCATGGCAACTGGCTCGGCGTCTCCCTCATGCATTGCCCTGGCAACTAGCTCGGCATATCCTTCATGCATTGCCCTGGCAACTAGCTCGGCATTGCTTTGGCAAGTGATCCTGCACATACACACACAAAGCACACCAAAGCAGCATCTTTTCCACAAAAACTACCAAGTTATGTAATCAAGCTCAATGATGGAAGGAAACATGGATTAATGCATGAATGGCTAACTATGCAACTAATATGAGCCTAAGTCTAACAATAATATGAGTAAAAAGGGTAAGAAAAATAGTACTTTTGAACACTTATCACACCCCCCAAACTCGAACTATTGCTTGTCCTCAAGCAATGCAAACTCATAATTACCTGCCAAGACTTCAACTTTCACAAACTTAGCTTTGAACTTGATTTCAATTCTCTGAACCGGGGCACAAAGTATGATTGGCTTTTTATTTTTCAGAAAACTGAGGAATTACTCGGAATCAAACTATAATGCTTGTGAGTGTGTGCGGAGTTGTGTGCAAGTTGATTTTTTCGGATCCTATGAAAACAATAGGTTTTCAAATTACTTTATTGGGTTCTTTTTAACATGTTTTAGCTAGAGCCAGTTTTGGGCACCTCTAGTGTTTTATTTTTAGTTTTCTTAAGTTAATTTAATCGACTAGAGCCGGTTTCGGGCACCTCTAGTTAAAATTTTTTTAACACCTCCTAGAGCCAGTTTCGGGCACCTCTAGTGATCAATTTTTTTAGCATATGCTAGAGCCAATTTCGGGCACCTCTAGCATTCATCCAATTTTTTATTCTAATCCCCCAATTTGTTAATTATCAACCTAAGTTTACTAGAACTCCTTAAATCAATCAAACCACAACAGTGTTTCATCAAATTTAGCATCATAGTAAAATTCTAAGTTTTTCCATGGTTATCCTAGAATAAAAATTCTATCAATTAAGTGCATTGGCAAAGTCATCATCGAATATTCATCAAATCTAAGCAATTCTTGTTCCAATTAAGGGCATGGCAAGCAATTTATGTATCCTAAATGTAATACTTAAGATTAATGTAACTAAACATGGTAACTACTAATAACAATCCCCCCAAACTCGAGTGAGGCATTGTCCTCAATGCATGTATAAAAATACCGAAAAAAATAAAAAAAATGCATACGAGGACTTACTCTGAGAGTTCGTCATCGTAGATGATTAGTCTCCTTCTAGTCGGTGTCTTGATTCTCTTGCTTGAACGCGATGGTTGTTTTCTTGTTGCCGGGATGTCTTCAGCTTTGGTTGCCGTGGCATCTTCAGGGTTGGTTGCCGTGGCGTCAGCTTGTGCATGCACGAAGTAAGTTGCCGCGGCATCTTCTTCATTGGTTGCCGGGGCAAGGATCTTGGCAGTAAATTTCCTTAGCATAGTAGTTGTGAGTCTTGTTGTGAAAAAGAAAACAAAGAAAACCTGAAAACTAAAGATAATGAAGAAAAAATAAAATATCTCCTAAAAATAAAAATGAAAATAAAAATAAAAAGAAAAAGAAAAAGAAAATACTGAAAGGAGAGCATGCTCATGCATCTCCTAAGTTGACCACTTCCTTGTTACGTTCCACATGGGCACCATTGTAGTACTTCAATCTTTGTCCATTAACTTTGAATTCATGGTTGTCAGAGATGGACTTGATTATCGCGGCACCATGAGAGAATGGTTTAACGACTTCGAATGGTCCCGACCATCTTGATTTCAGCTTTCCCGGGAAAAGTTTTAGCCGAGAATTGAATAGGAGAACTAGTTGCCCTGGCGTGAATTGTCGTGGCAATAGTTTATTGTCATGCCATCGCTTTGTTTTCTCCTTGTAGATTCATGCATTGTTATAGGCGAGTGCACGAAATTCTTCTATCTCATTGAGATCCATCAAGCGCTTTTGTCCGGCACTTTCCCAATCCATATTCACGGTCTTGATTGCCCAGTATGCCTTGTGCTCGATTTCCACCGGTAGATGACATGTTTTACCATAGACAAGTCGGAAGGGGGACATACCTAAGGGTGTTTTGAATGCAGTGCGATATGCCCAAAGTGCTTCATCTAGTCTTAATGACCAATCATTCCTTGAGGGATTTACAACTTTCTCGAGTATTCCCTTCAACTCCCAGTTGGAAATTTTTGCTTGCCCGTTGGTTTGTGGGTGATATGCCGTGGCGATCTTGTGTGATATGCCGAAGCGTTGCAACATCTTGGCAATTAGTCTGTTGTCAAAATGCTTGCCCCCGTCACTGATAATTGCTCTCGGTATCCCAAACCGTGTAAATATGTTTTTCTGCAGGAATCGTTGCACGGTCTTGGAATCGTCGTTGGGAACTGCAGCTGCCTCTACCCATTTAGACACATAGTTGACGGCGAGTAAGATGTAGAGGTTGCCGAATGAAGATGGGAAAGGTCCCATAAAGTCGATCCCCCATACATCGAATAGTTCCACCTCGATGATGTTCTGGAGTGGCATCTCATGTCGTCTCAAGATATTGCCCGTCCTTTGGCAACGATCACATTGCTTGTAAAAGTCTTGGGCATTTTTGTACAATGTTGGCCAATACAAACCGGATTGAAAGACTTTGGCCGCGGTACGAGTTTCTCTAAAATGTCCTCCATAGGGTGAAGAATGGCATTGCCGAAGTACATTCTGTTGCTCTTCTTCAGGGACACATCGGCGTATAACCTGATCTGTACATTGTTTAAACAAAAGAGGCTCGTCCCAAAAGTAATGCTTAGCATCATGGCGGAACCGCTTCTTCCCTTGGTGAGTAATGCTATAAGGAAAAATACCACAAACAAGGAAGTTAACTAAATCCGCGTACCAGGGTATTGCCGAGGCATGTGCCGCCGTGGCGACTGCTCCCAAGATTGCCGAGGCGTGCGCGTCAAAGACTGCTGCGGCGTCGAGAGTTGTCGAGGCGTGTGCATCCATGGTTTCCGAGGCGTCATGGGTTGCCAAGGCATCTAGGGTTGCCGAGGCGTCAAGGGTTACCGAGGCAACTAAAATTTGTTCATCCGGGAATGCATCGCATATCTCTAGATTCGCGTCCTCCTTCCTATTGTGTTCCAAACGTGATAAGTGATCGGCCACTTGATTTTCTGTTCCTTTCCTGTCCTTAATTTCAATATCAAATTCTTGTAAAAGTAATATCCAACGAATCAAACGAGGTTTAGCATCCTTTTTAGCAAATAAGTATTTGATTGCCGAATGGTCTGTATGAACAATTACCTTTGTACCAATTAAATAGGATCGGAACTTGTCAAATGCGAAAACTACAGCTAGTAACTCTTTCTCCGTTGTTGTATAATTCACTTGAGCACCATTAAGAGTTTTACTAGCGTAGTATATCACATGGAAGGTCTTACTGTGCGTTGGCCTAGGACTGCTCCTCTTTGCAAAATCACTTGCATCACACATGAGCTCAAAAGGTAGCGTCAAATCGGTGGAACGACAATGGGTGCCGAGGTAAGCTTTTTCTTTAAGGTTTCAATGCTTGAGTGCAAGAATCATCAAAATCGAAGACTTTATCCTGTTCAAGCAGATTACACAAAGGTTTAGTGATTTTAGAAAAATTATGAATGAACCTCTCTGTAAAAACCTCGCATGTCCGAGAAAACTTCAATTCCTTTAACCGAATTTGGTGGGGTAATCTCTCGATCACGTCCACCTTGGCTTTGTCTACTTCAATTCCCTTGGATGAAATCTTGTGGCCGAGCACTATTCCTTCATCTACCATAAAGTGGCATTTCTCCCAATTGAGGACTAAATTCGTTTCTTCGCATCTTGCCAACACCCTCTCTAAATTATCGAGACAGCCGTCGAAGTCATTACCAAAAACTGAAAAATCATCCATGAAGATCTCAAGGAAGTCTTCGACCATGTCTGAAAAGAACGCCATCATGCATCTTTGAAAGGTTGCCGGGGCGTTACACAATCCGAACGGCATTCTTCGGAAGGCATAAGTACCATATGGGCATGTGAAGGTTGTCTTTTCTTGATCTTCTGGTGCTATGGCAATCTGATTGTAACCTGAATAACCATCAAGAAAATAATAAAAGGGTTTACCTGCAAGACAGTCAAGCATTTGATCAATAAAGGGTAATGGGAAGTGACCTTTCCTAGTGGCTTTGTTTAGCTTTCGATAGTCCATACAAACCCTCCAACCGGTCACAGTCCTGGTTGGGATAAGTTCATTATTTTCATTGCTTACCACTGTTATACCTCCCTTTTTCGGCACACATTGTACCGGACTTACCCACGTACTATCGGAGATAGGGTATATAATGCCGACGTCAAGCCACTTGATGATTTCTTTCATTACAACCCCTTTCATGGCATGATTCAGTCTCCTCTGGGCCTCAATTGAAGGTTTGTGATCATCTTCCAACATGATCTTGTGCATGCACACCGCCGGGCTAATTCCCTTCAAGTCGGCAATTGTCCACCCTATTGCCTTTTTGTGTAGCTTCAACATCTTGATCAGCTTCTTTTCCTGCTCAGGCTGTAACTTAGAAGAAATAATTATAGGCAATGTATTATCGGTCCCTAAGTATACATATTTTAGTTGCTCTGGCAATTGTTTCAACTCAAGAATTGGTGGTTGTTCAATAGAGGGTTTTTCGAGCTTACCTTCCTTACCTGAGTAGTCTAGTGGTTCAAAGTATGTACCTGGTCGATTGACTAGCCAATTTGCCTCTTCTGGTTGTTCCTCATCGACCGGTTCTCTATACTCCTCATGTTCCTCTTGGTCGGCAATGTAGTTGCCGAGGCAACTAAATTCCTCATCGAAGTTAAACTCTGCCGTGTCATGAAGTAGTTGGCATTCTTCTGGATCATCGGCATGCCTTAGTGTTTGGAACACATTTAGTTTAACTTGCTGGTCATTCACCCTCATTGTGAGTTCTCCCTTTTCAACATCAATCAAGGTTCTCCCTGTTGCTAGGAATGGTCTCCCGAGAATGATGGGTGCATGCTCATCCGCTTCACAATCCAAAACAATAAAGTCAGCGGGAAAAATAAATTTATCGACTTTTACCAGTATGTCTTCGATTTTTCCCTCTGGATGCACATAGGATCTGTCGGCTAGCTGCAACATGACTGTTGTAGGTCTTGCCTTCCCGATTCCTAGTTTTTGAAAACCGATTTAGGCATCAAGTTTATGCTAGCCCCAAGGTCGCATAATGCTTTCCCGACATAGTGATTTCCAATGGAACAGTGGTATTGTGAAACTTCGGGATCCTTCAACTTAGGTGGCATACGACAGCAACATTGCCATGCATCCTCTGTCGCGGCAACTGTTTCAAACTCTCCTAGCCTTGTTCTCTTGGACACAATGTCTTTAAGAAACTTGGCATAGTTTGGCATTTGTTCAATTACTTCCACCAATGGCAAGTTGATGTGGACTTGCTTTAGGATATCAAGAAACTTCTTGAATTGGTATTCTTGCTTTTGTCGCTTCAACCTTTGTGGGAATGGTGGTGGAAGTCGGATATCTTCGATCCTTTCATTGGTTTGAAACCTGATTGACGACATTGCCGGGACATCTGGAGTTGCCAAGGCATTATCAACTGGGGTTGCCGAGGCATGCTTATCACAAGTTGCCGAGGCGTCTTTGTCGTCGGTTGCCGAGGCATGCTTATTGCCGGTTGCCACGGCAATTCCTGGTTCAGCATCTGAGGCTTTGCCACTAGGTTTGTCTTGATCTTTTTGTGGAGTTTTGTTTGATGAGCGGGTTTGAGCCTCTCTAAGTTGTTGGCCACTTCTAGTGGTGATCGCCTTACATTGCTCATGGCCAGTTCCTCTTGCGACTTCAGTATCGCTAGGTAAACCTCCTTGTGGTCTAGTGTTCAGATTTTGAGCAAACTGTCCGACTTGATTTTCCAATGATTTGATTGTCGCCTCTTGGTTTTGCAATCTCATCTCGGTCCTGTTAATAAAAGCATCAGTTCTTTTTATGAAATTACTATTCTCAACCATATAAGATTCAGTTTTCATCATAAAAGCATTTAGAGAATTTTCCAAAGAACTAGATGTCGTCGGTTGTTGCTGCGGTATCTGTTGCCGTGGCATATTCTGCTGGAATCCCGATGTTTGTGCATTCTGATTGTTCTGGTTTAGAGCATTGTTGGGATTACTCCATGAAAAATTCGGGTGCTTCTTCCAAGCTGGATTGTATGTATTGGACATCATGTTGTTGCTCCGATTGTAATTCCCCACATAGAAGCTGGACTCTGGATTCTGCATACATTCAGAAGAATTATGGTTATCGCCACATAACTCACAAAAATAATCCATTACCTTGACTTCATGTGTGTTGTTTGGTTTTTGCATGTTCTGGACCATCTTGGTTAAAGCGGCCAATTGTGCCGAAATTGAATCTGATGATCCTAGTTCATGTATTGTGGCTTGGCGTCTAACTCCTCCTCTTCTAGTAGATGGGAATTGATAATCATTCTTGGCCAGCCTGTTTAAAATTTGCATTGCTTCCTCCGGCGACTTATCTAGGAGTATGCCGTTTGCCGAGGCATCTAGCATCATCATTGTTGGTGTATTCACGGCGTTGTAAAACATTGTTACTTGAGTCCACACCGGGAATCCATGTAGAGGGCATTTGTGTAGAAGTTCTCTATATCGCTCCCAAGCCTCGTACATGGATTCATTATCGCCGCAAAAAAAGAAGTAATGTCGTTACTGAAGCTTATCAGTCAAATTTGTAGGATTAAATTTAGCAAGGAAATCATGACAAAGATCAGTCCAAGATGCTATGGATCCGCAGAATGCTATTCAGCCATGCTTTCGCCCTATCCTCAAAGTGAATAGGGGAATAATCTTAATCGTAGGACATCGGGGTGACTCCGTGTATCTTGAATGAGTTGCAAATCTCGAGAGAAAGATTTCAGATGTTGTGTGCATCTTGATTCTTTGAGCCGCCAAATTGACCTATTGTGTTGATCATATTAAACATTATCGGTTTCAACTCAAAGTGGTCGGCTTCAATTTCAGGTGCGACAACTCCTGGGTTAAGTCCATCAAGATCTTCTTCAAGATAGTCTCGAATAGTTCTGTTTCGTGCAAGAATCACTCCTCTTCCTGCTCGAACATCTTGATTCATATTGCCGTCTTGATTTGCCATTGCTTCTCTTATCCTTCGTCTAAGTCTTTGTAAGGTTCGTTCGATTTCTGGATCAAAGGGATATTCTGGTGAAGTCGGTCTCGCCCTAGTCATATACCAATGCAAAACCAAAGTTTGTTAGCCCTTTGAATTATAAACAAGAAAAATAAAAAGAAAGTGCAAGAAAATAAAAACAAAGTCGCTATTGCCAATCCCCGGCAACGGAGCCAAAAACTTGTTGCGCGTAATAAGTGCTACGCAAATGTGCAAGTATACACGTTGCAAGTTATAGAATAAAAGATATCGTCTCCACAGGGATTGGTGCTACTTCAAGAATCTAGTCTCTTGCACTGTAAAAATAAAAACACAAATAAAAGATTATAGAAGTTTAACTAATCTAGAAAGCAATTAAGTAAAAGAAAAGATGAATTCAATTGAGAGAGATAGGCTAGGTTAGCGTGAGTTGAGGTGTGATAGCCGATTGGATCGTCTTGGTAAAAGAGTGCACGGGCAACTCAGTTGCCGTGGCAACTTGCACAACGGGGTTGCCTTGGCAACTAATCGATGGTTGCCTGGGCAACTAGTTGGGCAACTACTTGGGCGTCTGGACAGCAACTTCAAGGTTCGGCGGAGCGTTCTTCAATGGTTTCTTCTTATCCCTAAGTCGAAACTCTAGCTACTTATGCATGCCTTGATAATACATCCCTGCGTGAATCAAGGGTGAACAACAACCAATCTTGCGTTCCTCTTAGCCGTTGAAATCCTTAACTTATTCCTAAGCCGGATTAATCTTCACCATCATTGGATTGAATAAAGATCATATTCATTCGTTTCTTGAATCTAACTCTCCCGATATTAGATAAATGGATGAAATCACGAGATCCTCTCCCAATTCACTCGCAAACAATAATAAGAACCAAGAATGAATAAACCTTGAAATAGAAAAGTGCAAACTCTTATTACCTAAACAAAAACCAATAGTTTCTCACAACCACAAAACACAATAACCATAGCCAAGTAGATTTAGTTCATGGCTAGGTTCCAAAGAAACACAAGATAATTAATCCCTAGCATGAACCCAATCGAACAAGGAAGAAAAGATAAAGCTTGTCGAAAATCCCTTGCCCTAGAAGCTTGCCGAAAATTCCCCTTTGCTTCTTCTCTTGGACTTGTCGAATTTTGCCCTCTTGCTCTCTCTATGCATCTTGTCGAAATCTCCTTGATATTTATAGGGCTAGGCCAAAGTCCTTCTTTGAGGAGGAGTTTGAGTTGGAATTAAATTATCTTTAAAGAATATAATTCTTTATTATAATTTTATTCCTATTAGAACTTCTCCTATCTTCTTGGAATTTAATTCTTCTTTAATCTCTACATGGCAATCAAATTCCTTTGGGCTTGGGCCTTGCTCCTTGTCATCTTGGGCTTGTAAAGTCATTAATTTTGACATCCCTATTGCATTTTGTCTTTGTCGACAAATGCCATGGCAACTGGCTCGGCGTCTCCCTCATGCTTTACCCTGGCAACTAGCTCGGTATATCCTTCATGCATTGCCCTGGAAACTAGCTCGGCATTGCTTTGGCAAGTGATCCTGCACATACACACACAAAGCACACCAAAGCAGCATCTTTTCCACAAAAAACTACCAAGTTATATAATCAAGCTCAATGATGGAAGGAAACATGGATTAATGCATGAATGGCTAACTATGCAACTAATATGAGCCTAAGTCTAACAATAATATGAGTAAAAAGGGTAAGAAAAATAGTACTTTTGAACACTTATCATCAGATTGCTTAACCTCCATTTGGTAGTATCCAGATCTAAGGTCGATCTTGGAGAATACCGAAGCACCCTTCAATTGATCAAACAAATCTTTAATTCTTGGATGAGGGTACTTATTCTTAATTGTAACTTGATTAAGTTGCCGGTAATCTATACACAGTCTCATTGATTCGTCTTTCTTCTTGACAAAGAGTACTGGGGCTCCCCACGAAGATGAGCTTGGTCGAATGAATCCCTTATCTTGCAACTCTTGCAACTGCTTCTGAAGTTCTTTTAATTCAACAGGAGCCATTCTGTAAGGAGTAATTGATATAGGGTGGGTTCCCGGTTGAATTTTGATTTTGAACTCCACTTCTCGGGTCGGTGGCAGTCCCGGAAGTTCCTCAGGAAAAATATCGAGAAATTCAAATACAGTCAGAATTGAATTTATATCAGGCTCGGTTTTCACATCTCCAAGTATATTAGATAAAAAGACATTCGTTTTTTTGAGATTTTGATCAATTAAGGATATTGATTACTTTCCTAAACCCTTTAAATACAATTTCCTCTTTTGACAATCTACCCAAGCCTGGTGTTTTCCTACCAGTCTAATCCTAAAATTAAATCAAATTCGAAAAAATGTAGTACATACAGATCCACAGGGAAATGAATGTTTTGGATGTATAGGGGGCAATTTCTACAAATAAGATTTATGGTCATAACTCCCCCTAATGGATTTGGAACCACCAACTCTTGATTAACAATTTTAGTATTCAGATTCAATTTCACATATAAGGGGAACTGATAAATGAGTGGGTGGATCCCAAATCAAATAAAGCATATACATATTCATTATCTAACTCTACGGTACCTGCTATTACGTCAGACGCCTCTTCATCATCACGATTCCGGATGTGATACACTCGAGCAGGGGCCCAAGACTCTTGATGAGTGGTTGAAGGGGCTTGGCCTCGATTTCTCCCTGAGTTTCCCAAATAAATTTGTTTAGGCCCATTGCTTCTAGGAGATGGGGATTGATTCGAATTTGAAGCCACTTTAGCCAAAGATTTCTCCAAAGTTTGAGGATAATCACGAACATAATGATCTGGGCTTCCACACCGGAAACATGCATTTGACTGCCTTCTGCATTGACCAGAATGATAGTTCTGACAAATGTTGTAATGTCGAGTCTGTGGATCTTTGCCAGAATTCCACGAGCTATTGATAGAGATTGATGGTGCAGAAGATTTGATTATTGTTTGAGGCTTCGGGATGAAGTTACCCCTTGGAGAAGTAACGTAGTTTAAGGAATCCCTTCCTTGATTTTTAGGTTTCTTGAAAGGCCATTGAGACTTACCATCATTTTGTGGCCTCTTGTCTTTCTTAGAAAAACTCTCCCTTCTTTTATCAGCTGCTTTCATCCTAGACTCGATGGTAATCACTCAGTTCACCAAGTCTTGAAAATCAGTTATTCTAAGAGCCGTAAACATCAGGCTCAGCTCATCACTCAATCCTTCTATGAACATTCTGCACTTATCACCCTCCTTCTTAATGTATCCAGACCCATACTTACAATATTTGCAAAAATCACTAACATATTGTTCTATAGGTCTACCACCTTACTTCAGATGCAAGAAACGTATTTTTCTTTCCGCTAGATATTGTTCGTTCACATACTTCTTCTAAAATTCTTTTAGAAATAATTCCCAAGTGACAGAGTCTTCAGAGGCGGTGAGGATTGTAGTTTCCCACCAGTTCAAAGCTTCATCAACAAGTAAAGCCATCGCACACTCTAATTTATGTTCATCAGAACACTGAAGTTGTTTGGTTAAAATTATGATAGAGTTTCCAACCAGTATTCTGCTGCTTCCGGATTCTCTTCATCAGATCTCGCGAACGTATAAGCTTGATGTTGGGCAATTTATCAATTGGGGACCTAGATTGAATCCCTACGGGTGCAGGAGGATCATTTCGTTTCAGGTTAGTAACCAGTTGATTGAACACCTCAGTCATGCTGAGAAGGCATTCTTTTTGAATTTAATTAATTTGTAGAGCTTCAGGCTGCGGTTCTACAGCCTTTTGAGGGTCTACTTGCTTCTGACCCAATCTTACACTCACTCCTTCATTAAAGGAACCAACCGGGCTGTCTCTATCCCGACCCAGATGTGTCTCAGGCATCTAAAATTAACATAAAAGGAAAAAATCTATCAAACAAGGTCACAGGCACAATTCAATTCAACTCCTAGGTGGCACTTATATAACTGATGACACAACTAGTTTAGTTCTAGGATCGACTAAACCTTAGCTCTGATTACCAAATTTGTAATACCCCAACCCCAAGCTTAGAAGATAGTGAAGATCTAAGAGAAGACAGGGTAACTTGACTAACAAGTTACTGTTCAAGGAGAATGATTCATGGTGAGGCCTATCAAAGATTATTCTAAAAATTTACGTTACTAAAACAGTACTTGAGTATCAAGATCAAAAGAAAGCATACAAGACAATCTTAGATTCAAATATCAAAAATTCTATGACAAATCACTTAGTTAAGGTTATCACAAATCGACCAAGTAACCATCAAGAATACGTATTTTAGGACTATAAGGCTTTAAAAGACTAAGAGCAATTCGAGATCCTAAAGATACTACTATATTAAACTCTTAAGTACAAGTATGGGACTTTATTGCCTGAATTTATTTGTCATTACTTTCAACATTATCATATGGCAAGGCATTAACATATCAACAATGTTGAGTTTTCAATAAAACTATCTTATTCTACAAGCAATCATTTAGCATACTCTATATTAGACATCAAGCAGGCATTCGAATGAGCAGCATTCTAAACACTAAGATCACACTTCATATATTGTGAAATGAGTACATAATCAAGCAACCAAGCTATGTAATTTGTAAGCAATCTAAGCATCTCTAAGTACAAGATATCATCGTGCGAATGTTCATCCATAACTAAGCTAGCAAGAAAAAAAATCAGTGAAACTCCAATCAACAACCAAACACAAACATGAATATATACAAAGCCTTATCTTAGTTCAAGTAGTTTTACATTTCCCTCTTAGAAACCCAAAGATTCTAAATTTCAGTATTTGCAACTATTGCCACCTTGTAGGAGTTTACGTAACAAAACATAACATACATTTGCTGCCTCTAGTGACCTTGCTTTATCTCCACGACCTTAACTACAAACAAGCTTCACCTGAAAAGAAACATGGTGAGTAATTAGGTTGCTGGCCTCAAATATAGTTAACTATATAAATGTAGGATCTAACATCACTTGGCAGGAAGCTCATTTCGATACAAATACAAATTAACAAAATTATGCTTTCAAAAGTATGTATCATCAAGCAACTACCATAGTTGATCAATTTAGTAACCCAACTTATCATAGACGTGAAGCATCGTTTAACACGGATTGGTTGGATAAAACATAGAAGGAATATTCACTCAACATCATCAGGCAATGGACGTATGCCATTAAATGTATAGTTATTCAATCTGGAATTGTCGGGCAATGGTGGATTATGCCATTGATGTATATAATTTAGTCGTTCAATTATTATCAGGCAATGGTAACCAGTACCATTGAAACATAAATACTATTTGTTTAAGCATTGTCAGGCAATGGTATTTAGTACCATTGAAGCATATGCCTTGTTTAAGCATTTTCAGGCAACGGTAATCAGTACCATTGAAGCATATAGTCTTTTTCTTAATTATTTCCTTCTCAGGCAATAGCATCAAGTACTATTGAAACATACATGAGAACTATTTGGTGATTCGATCTATATTCTTCATAACCAATCAAATGCATAGCCAATTTTCACTAGATTTTCCTTTAAGCAGTTCAAGGAACCAATTCATGAACTAACTAAAGAAAAGATACAAGCAATTGATCCACTTACCTTGGCTACTATCATCTTACCAACCTTAGCAACTCCAAGCAATTCTTAGGCAATTTAAGCCTTGCCATGCAACCAAGTAACTTTAAAACATTCAACAATTTCATGTTTACTTAAACATAAATATACTCATAAGTACACCGAGCTAATTCTGATCTTGAATCACCGCTCCTTTAAGCCTCTCACCCCTTTCATCGACTCTCTTCTTGTTTAAATTCAATAACAATTCAATGGGGGCATTAAAATCATTTCTTTATCATTTACTTATTCCTATTTATCACACACATGGTCAAGCAACTCTTAAGGTAAACTTTCTCATGCTTCTTTATAAATTCTTCAACCCAAACCTTTAAGTTTTCCCTCGTTAATCATTTCTAGACAGTGGACGTATATAATTATTTGATGCAGCCCTTCCCTCAATTATTCAACATTTCAAAACTGCTCAATGGTATTCTATTCAAAATTGTTCATTTAAACAATTCTTAACTCTCAATTATGAACATCCATGTATCAATAGGCTAGTTATTATGATGCCAATTTAGACTTAATAGCTTCAAACAATTACATAATTTTCTAGATTTCCACAGAACGGTTTGGTAAGGTGCCGTCCAACACAGGGCAGTTTCAATTCCTATTCCAAATCACAATTCAATCATAAAAAACTCTTTTTCTTATGTACTAACATCATCATAATCTTGTGATACAATAATTCCATTGTTTGTTACTTAATTGTAGTTCAAGCTATTGTACATTGTCAATCCCCAAAACAGTTTCATCAAAGATCATGATCGAACAGGGCAATTTCCTCTCTTTTTTTAATCTATTGCAATTACAATGTTTCATGCTGAATTAGTGTAATTCTAACATATTGAGTCATCCTTATGATTCTAGATTTAGTCATTACCATTCTAGCTTGTCAAAACATGCTTAATTCAACCTCAAATCCCAATTCTATCTAACTTTCTATTAAGCCGAAACAATCAAGCAACAACAATCACCATCATCAAACAAGAATTGATTCGATTAAACTATACTAAGTCACACTTCAATTCAAGAGGATAACACATAGAAAACTTACAAATTCAAACATGTAAGCATAATTGAGCTCCAATATAACCGAAATTCAAGCAAGATAGATGCCAAGAACAATTCTCTTCTCTTTCTCTAAATTTCAATTTTTAGGCCTAAGAAGAATGAAGATGGTAGTGATTATTTGTTTGGTTCCCAACAAGGATTTAATTAGCCTTACACGTGCCCTTGAACTAGCATGCCAACTCATTTATCCCTGGAATGAAATTAACTTACCATGCAAACCATAATTATTGCCAACTAACAATTTGGTCACTTAGATTTTTAACTCCTAGTTTACTTAAATTTTGAATAGGTCCATCACACTTTCAATTATAGTCACTTAATTCAATTGCTTAAGAATCATACATGGCTTTCTCCTATATCAAAATTAGGATGTTACAAAATGTCTCTTATTCCTCTCCTCCTAAACAAAGTAGATGGTAGCATTTCATGAGAGCTTAAGAATATAAGTCTACATCGACTTACCCTTCATGTATGTTGAGATACTTGACTTTGATATAACAAAGAAAAATATTTTTGGACTTAAACTAGTTTGCAAAAATATTTCAAAAGCCCATAAACTCAAAAAATATGTTTGAAATGTTTTCAAAGGTTTTTGACATGTTTTTAAATAACCAAAGTGTCAAAAACGGACATTGTGTACCGATATGCTTGTCTCCGTATCGATACCCATTGTGCTTGTATCGGTATGAATTTTCGCGTACCAATACAATTTTTATCCCTAAAGTTTTTCAAATTTCAGTAGCCAATTTTAGTACCGATACAGTTTCAAACGTACCGATACAAATGGGTTCGTACCGATACACATGTATCTGTACCGATACCTTTTGTATTAAATGCCCAACGACTCTTTCTTCTTTAGGTAGCGTATCGATACCAACACCCGTGTATTAATACGCCCTGCTCTAGAACTACATTTATGGCTAGAATTAAAGTCCTCAACGACTCTTAACAACCCCCAACGGCTAGTAACGGCCATGAAGTTGTTAGAGGGTTTAAAAGACACCTCCAAGAATCCATGGAAGAACAAGAATCATCAAGCCAATATTCAATGTATAAAAAAGTGTTTTAGTGCTTTAATTCTCAATTCTTCATTAGAACACACTTGTGAGCTTAATTTTCATATATGCTCAAGTGTTAGGTTTTGGGTAAGTGTGCTTAAAGTTGCAAACATTGTACCTTAGAGGGTTTTCTAGTTTGCTTAAATCTTTTCTCTTTCTAAAAGAGGGTTTGCTCAAGCTTTGGGGTATAAGCTTTGAGTGTTGTAAAGGTTGCCTCCTTAGCCTAGAAAAGAGGAAGAAATTCTTAGTGAATTTGGGAAAATCCTCTGTAGGAAGCTAAGATAGTGGATGTATAGCTTGATTAGAAGCTCGAACCACTAAAAATCATCGTGTTCATTTTAAATTCCTATAGCTTCCACCTAAATCGCCTTAAAACCAATTCACCCCTCTTGGCTACACGATTGATCGAACGAGCTTCCCAACAATTGGTATCAAAGCTTCATCTCTTCATGGGATTAACATCTAAGAGTCGATCCTTGAGGTGTTCAGCCATTCTACATCAACTGGACATCATGGCGCAATCCATCGATAGGCCACCAATCTTTGACAGGACCAACTACTCCTATTGGAAGAATATGATGATGTAGCTCATGAGAGCCAAAGACTACTGTCTTTGGAACATTGTTCTTGATGGTCTGTTCGTGCCACAAAGAAGCAAGACGGAATAGAGTATGAGTGATCACAAGAAAATAGAGCTAAATACGAAGGCATTGCACATTCTCCTTTGTGCACTTTACCCGTAAGAGTATGCCAAAGTTTATTCTTATGAAGATGCGAAGGAAGTATGAGACAAGCTTGAAGTCACATATGAGGGAACAAACGAAGTAAAGTAGACCAAGATTGGTCTTCTCAACCTTGAGTATGAGAAATTTAAGATAGAACCGGATGAAGACATCACCAAGATGTTCGATAGATTATTCGTCATCACTAATGAACTTAAAGGCTATAGAGAAATCATTCTAGAAGACAAGCTTATCCGAAAGCTTATCTATTCTATTCCTGAGTTATGGGACTCAAAGAAGACTGCCATCATCGAAGCCAAAGATCTCAAGTCATTGAAGCTTGATGATCTCATGAGGTCTCTTCTCACTCATGAAATAATGAAGAAAGAAAAGGAAAAGGAGAAGAAGAAGAGAAGAAGATGGGGAAGAAAAAGATGATCGAGTAAGGCATTAATGTGAATGTTGTTGCTCTCAAATCCTCTACAAGCTAACATGAAGATTCAAGTGGAGAGGATAGTGAAGAAGAAGAAGAGATGCCCAAGCTCTTCAAGAAATTTGCCCGATTCATAAAGTCCCAAAAAGAAGAATTAAAGCATGAATCGAGAATGGAAAGGAAGGGATCAAGCCATAAGAAAAATGCATATGTGGCTATATGCAGTGATGAAGAGGACTCCACCAATAATGAAGTAGCTCACATTTGTCTCATGGCCATCGAAGAAGATTCAAGGGTAATTTCTAATTCATCTACTTTAATATCATATACATTTGATGAGTTACAAGTTGTGTATGAAAATTTGGTTTTATAGTTTAAAAATCATTTTTTGAAAAATAAGAAAATAGTTTCAAAATTAAAAATTCAAAATGATTTAATTTCTAAAACCAAAGATGAACTTGAAGCAAAACTCCAAGAGTTTGAACAAAAGAATGCCGATTTAAAAAATTTGCTTCAAAAGGTTCATGAAGATCATAAAAAGGAGTTGGATGATCTTAAAAAACAAAAAAAATTGATTTACAAAGATTTTGGAAAGGAAATTGGAGAATGCTCCAAATCTAGTTTTGTAAACTCAAACTTTTACAAAAGGCGATCTAGTTCCCCTAAATTTTTCAAAGGCAAAATTGTTAAGGACATTTGGGTCCCTAAGGGACTAATTTGTTCAAAGAAAAATGATGAAATTGAAAAATGTATTCTTAAGAGGACTAAGATTTTTGGGACTAACGCCATTGGATACAAAGCAATTCGGATACCAAAAATTACTTAATTGTCTTTTGTAGGTGTACTTGAGCAATAATTGATCAAAGTTGAAATAATTGAAGCTCATGACACATAAAGGAGGAAGGACACTTGGAGAATGAAGGCTTAACATCCTACAATAATTCAAGTGGTAAAATTTATTTTCATGCAATTTGCTTGATCGTGTCTATATTGTTTGATTTTGATGATGGTCTAAGCATGCTTGTATGACTCTTTGTTGTGCCTAATTGCATATAGTTAGGGGAGTCACAAATTGCATGAGTTACATATTTTTGGCATAGTATACTTCTTATATGTTTTTGGGATTAAACTAGTAATGTTTGGTTGATTTTGGTGAAATCATGCTTTCCATGTGTTTAATGCTATGTTTTGAGAAGCATGTGTAGCAAAATGTTCTTAATTTATATCTATGATTTAATAGAGCATTTTTATGAACTTAAAATTAAGTTGTAATGCCTTTTTTAAGTTGCTTTTGCTTTTGTTTTCACCAGAATTGTGCCTTTGGTACCGGCACCACCTATACCATACCGATACAACCTTCAATTAGTATCGATACAGCTTCAACTGTACCGGTACACACAGCCAAAAAGGGAAAGTTTTGTCTTCTTTGTGACATGCCTTGTATGCTTATGTTTCTTATCTCATAAATGACATGTTTAATTGAATTTTGGCTAAAGGGCACTTTTAACCCTGTAGTGGTCCCAATTTATTGATTTTGTCTCTATAGTATTTTCGCATCAATTAAGCCCTAAAATAGTCGAATTGCATCACCGTTTTCCCTTTGACTGGCTGAAGCCAACGTTGACCCTTATGGTGCTGACGTGACAGTTTACAATGTTGATGTGGCAGAGGGGCAAAATTGATTTTTCAAGCGAGTTCGAGGGCAAAATTGATTTTTAGGCAGAAAATATGAGTAAAATACTAAAATATTAAAATAACATAAAAATAATTAAAAATAATTTTTTATTAATATATGAGTAAAAATAAAATAATTAAAAATATCTAAAAATAAGTAAAAATCATAAAATTAAAATATGATAAGCTAATAAATTATAAATTATACAGTAATTAAAACTTGAAATATTTGTAAATTATTAAAAAAATATAAAAAATTTCATCAAAAAAATTTGGACGATTTTGATTTTTTTCTCTTCAAAAAGAAAGAATCATAAAATAAGGTTAATGTGATTCTCTCAACGAAGAAAAATCTTCTACCCTTTCTGGTGCCCTTCCTCTCAATAGTAAAAAAATTAAACTCTACATTCTAAGTCTAATTTCTAAATCACAAACATTAAACCTTAAAATTTAAACCCTTTACTTGATTAAATTTATACACATACTTTTATGATTCATACTTTATATTGATAAAATTTTCAATTAGGGTTTAAGATTTAAGGTTTACAATTTAGAGTTTGAAATTTTTAGGATTTGAAATTTAGAAATTATAATTATAGGGTAAAATTTATTTTTAAGTTTTGATTTTTGAACAATTTATAATTTAATAGCTTATGATATTTTAATTTTATAATTTTTACTTATTTTTAGATTTTTTTAATTTTTTTTATTTTAAGCCATATATTAATAAAAAATTAAATGTTTTATTATTTTTACATCATTTTAGCATTTTTAATATTTTAAAATTTATATTTTTTACCTAAAAATCAATTTTGCTCTCGTACTCAACCAGAAAATCAATTTTGCACTCAAACTAGGTCAGAAAATCAATTTTGTCCCTCTTCCACGTCCTCTTCACACATGGACTACCACGTCATCACACGTGGACTGCCACGTTAGCACCGTTGACCCCCACGTCAGCACTGTAACGGTCAACGTTGGCTTCCGTCAGTCGAAGGGCAAACGGTGATGCAATTCGACTACTTTAGGGGCTAAATTGATGCGAAAATACCATAGAGATGAAATCAATAAATTGGGACTACTACAGGGGCAAAATTAACCCTTTAGCCTTCAATTTCTTGTATTTATTTGTTTTATTTATTTGAAATTCACTACTTTTATCTTGAATTATTGGACTAACAATTTATTTGATGCTTGAGTAAGGAGAAGCCATTTTAAAAAGTCTTTTCATGTTAAATTTTTTGGGGTCTTTTCTCCTAATGTTATCTTACACCAACAATTGATATAAGATATCAATTAGTACAATTTTTTTCAACAATTGGTATTTTTGAATTTAATGTGATTTCAAACTTAGTTTTGATTTAACAGAAACGGACAGAGATAAGTTTGGAACAATAAATTTTAAAAAGAAAAATGGAGAGTTTTAAATATTTTCGAAAATATCTTTTTTTTCTAAAAACTATTTTTCTAAGGGGAGCTTTCACTAAAACAAATTTTGCAAGTGATTTCGTTATATCAAAAAGGGGAGATTGTGGAGATATTTGATTTTGATATAACTTAAAGAAAAATGTTTTTAGACTGAAACTAATTTGCAAAAATATTTCAAAAGTCCATAAACTTGAAAATATGTTTAAAATGTTTTCAAAGGTTTTTGACATGTTTTTAAATGATTTTAAATAGCCAAAGTGTCAAAAACAGACATTGCATACCGATACGCTTGTCTTCATATCGATACCCATTGTGTTTGTACTGGTACGAATTTTCGCGTACCGATACAATTTTCATCCCTAAAGTTTTTCAAATTCCAGTAGCCAATTTTTGTATCGATACGGTTTCAAACATATCAATAGGAATAGGTTCCTACTGATACGCATATATCTGTACCGAATACCTTTTGTATTAAATGCCCAACGGCTCTTTCTTCTTTAGGTAGCGTACCGATAATAGCACCCGTGTACCGATATGTCCTACTCTAGAACTACATTTATGGCTAAAATTGAAGTCCCCAACGACTTTTAACAACCCCCAACTACTAGTAACGGCCATAAAGTTGTTAGAGGATTTAAAAGACACCTCCAAACATCCACGAAAGAACAAGAATCATCAAGCCGACATTTAATGTATAAAAAAGTGTTTTAGTGCTTTAATTGTCAATTTCTTTATTATAACACACTTGTAAGCTTAATTGTCATATATGATCAAGTGTTAGGTTTTGAATGAGTGTGCTTAGAGTTGCAAACATTGTACCTTAAAGGGTTTTTTAGTTTGCTTAAATCTTTTCTCTTTGTAAAAGAGGGTTTGCTCAAGCTTTGGGTATAAGTTTTGAGTGTTGTAAAGGTTGTCTCCTTAGCCTAGAAAAATGAAGAAATTCTTAGTGAATTTGGGAAAATTCTTAGTGGGAAGATAAGGTAGTGGATGTTGAGCTTTGATAGAAGCTCGAACCACTATAAATCATCGTGTTCATTTTAAATTCTCATAGCTTCCACCTTAATCACCTTAAAACTAATTCACTCCCTCTTGGCTACACGGTTGATCGAACGAGCTTCCCACCAATGTACCTAATAGCATTCCATTAATGTATAAAAACTTGTAACATTTTGAACATTTACGGAAACTATACGAAAGTTATGAAAAAGAAAGAGAGAAAATATTCGTATTTATAAATTCAACGAGTGGTTTCAGTGGAAGAGAGGGTGATATTCATCTTAGGAGATCCGAATTCAAGTACTTGTGTGTGCAAGGTATATGTGTTTTGTCAAAAGATTAAGAAAATGTATGAATATATATTACTACGTAATTACATCAGTGTATTAAAAAGTACTTATCTATATTATTTTTCTCTCTTCTCCTCTCGTTTCTTTCGTAAGTATTTAATTTATATCTAAATTATTTTTGTGACTCAATTAAAAAGTAATACTTTGTCCGATAAGATTTAACGTTGACACCTAATATAGAAAAATCTATGGAAATGGATTTTATTAGTTGGATTACCTAAATAGAATGGAATTTGATGGTAGATTAATTTCTATTTATCAATTAAAGGAAGTAAATCCAATTACAGCAGGTCCACCCCAGAGGAGCAGTCGATTCTTTAGCCTATATAATACATATGATTTACCAAATTATTAAGACAAAACAACAGGATTCCACACCCTTTGTAGTTGGTTCTTATCTGACATCTCAAACATATTTTCTTGTGCACATTTATACAAAAACAGACAAGCCAGCTAGAAACATGTCCGGGGTTCAACAAGGTGATTACCAAACCGTGAGCCTTCATCTTCTCAAGCAGAAAATGGCTGATTTCGCCAAGGAAAGAGACTGGGATCGGTTCCATAGCCCTAGAAATCTCCTCTTGGCCCTGGTATTACATATATCTGAATTTTATGGTTTTTTTTGTTTAACCGCACGTATTCAACCTATTGGCTGACTACTTCAGAGTCCTGTTATGGGGTGACCCTCCCAAATTAATTTGCTCCATTCACAACGTCAAGATTCGAATTATTGACATTACTTAAGGGATTAGTGACTCATCGCAATGGACTAACGAGTTGTTGGTTATGGTTTTTTTTAATCGAGCATTATTCACATGTAGGTTGGTGAAGTGGGGGAACTGTCGGAGATATTCCAATGGAAAGGGGAGGTGCCGAGAGGGTTGCCAGATTGGCAAGAAGATGAGAAAGTTCACCTGGGCGAAGAGCTTTCCGATGTTCTACTTTACCTGGTGAGGCTGTCTGATATCTGTGGGATTGATCTGGGGGAAGCTGCTCTTCGGAAAGTTGAACTTAATGGTATCAAGTACCCGGCTTCAAAGAAATACACCACCAACAGTGATGGAGCTGTGAAGATGTGTGATTAATGATCTAATCATATATAATAATAATATATTCTCTCTTTTACTTTCAAAAGCTTTGGTGAAAACTCAAACACCCATGGTTTAATAAAATGTTCTGATGTTCAGTTTGATGCTTCTTTAGGGTTTAATAGAAAGCTAACCACTTGCATTGCATGGAGATTGTATGTTTGGAATTTATTCCCATCGATTTTGTAACTTGTTTTTGAAGCCCATCCTTATTACAGACGATGATGTTCAGTTTGATGCTTCTTTAGGGTTTAATAGAAAGCTAACCACTTGCATTGCATGGAGATTGTATGCATCGATTTTATTCCCATCGATTTTGTAACTTGTTTTTGAAGCCCATCCTTATTACAATTCATGAAAATCTCAAAATTTGAAGGTGGACACTGTCGCAACCTTTTTTCGGGGCTCGACGTTTTAAAAACAAAAACAACAGAGTCACCACAAAACTTTTTTTTGAGGTGTGATTGGATCACCTAAAAACGATTCATTTTAATAAAAACATTTAATTTTATTAAAATAACAATTTTGGTCTGCAAAAACACAGAAACGGGTTTGGAAGTCGATTAAGCATGGGGAAGGGTGAGCACCCCCACAACGCCCAAAAATTGGTACCTAGCCAATTACAAGTTGTATTTTTGTCGAAATTTGCAAGTTCGTGTAAGATTTAAATCATTGTCCATTTATGAATATGAGTTAATTTTAACGGCATCACCATCTAGGAAATAAACAATAATCACCGCCAACATTTCTGGCACTAACATGTTACTCCTGTTTGGTGAGACGCCACATTAACAATTAATATATTCGAACAAACATATTAAAAACTATATGTATTAAAAGATATTTATTACCAAATATAAATACTACAAATACATGTATAAAAAAACACGCGTTAAAGCAAAAACATATAATTTGTTTATTTACTAAAAGGTTTACATAATAGTAAAGTTCCATATATGAAAAGAATATAATAAAGTATAAAGAAAATCTTATATACTAGGTGAAATAAATCAAATTACATAAGTATCTATATTTAAAAAGGTAATAAAATATACATGTACTAAAATATTATAAAAATAAGTTATACGTATTAAACAAAATCAATTTACATATACAAACACATTAAAAGAGATGAGAAGAATGTTATTATGGTAAAAAAAGTAAATATGTAAACAAAGAATTAAATCTAATTAGTCAACTACCGTAATTAATAAAAACACATACCAAATGTAATTAAAATATGTACATTTATAAAACACTAACTATATATATACAACTATAGATGAAAAATAAGGTAATATAAATATAGGTATAAAATTATAAATATATATGCACTACGCAAATAATAATAAGTATATAGATAAAAATATACGCGTAAAGATGTAATAAACATAAATATATAAAAATATGTATGTGATTATAAAATAACATATTTTACAATTGAAACAAAAAACAGTAAACAGAACAATAGTAAACAACAATTATAAATAAAGATGAAATAAAACGAAAGAATCAAAACACTAAATATAAAAAGAGGAAGGGCTAGATATTTTACAAAATAGGGCAGTTGGATGTCGTAACGCCTTAGATATTCGCTATTTCGAAGCAAAGGTAAAAGTGAAATCTTGAACAAAAAGAAAACACTAAGAAAACTTTTTATTTTTATTTCTCTCTAGAATGCCTTGTGTACGTCATTTTTGTTACAATACTCTCTACGTTTTGTTGTGGTGGAGGTGAAGTGAATGGTGGATGTCAATACAAAGGGGCATAGGGGTTGTATTTATAAGTATTTTTCATACCTAAATTACAACGAAGAATAAAATTAAAATCTCTAATTTTGATGATTGCTTCCCAAATTTGAGCTGATTTAGATTTTCATTCCTCTTTTGTTTTTTGACTGATTTCGTTCCCCCTTTAATTGCTTGAATTGTCGGCTGGTTTCCCCTTTTCTCCTACTCGATTCAACTCTAATTTAGGAGTTGATTTTCTCCTTATTTTTCATATTTGATGGATCCCTTAACTTTTTTTTATGTCGCGCTAAAAATCAGTGACAACAGACACAAGACATAAAATTTAAAGACTAATTCATAAAGATTTAAAAGAATTGAAGTCAAATGTGTGAATTTTGAAAAGTTCAGGGTGAGCTTGTGCCCACCCAACTATACATGTGGATCTGCCACTGATTACAGATATATCGAGAGATTTATACATACTCGTTATTTTTTTTATCAACAAATATGATTTTATTAGACAAAAAAATCATACAAGTAAGATATTATCATGTGCCTCATTAAAAACCTCCCTAAACCTATAATGGACGAAAATAGTACAACATGATAATATTAAGGAGACAAAAACAACGCTAAGACCAAAGGAACAAAACACCAAATCAAATTAGCCACTTCGACCCAACCAAACTCAAAATAAGACACCGTCACTTAAACCCAAACGAGCATACACCCGCCGGCCCACTATAAAGGCAAACAAAACAGAACCAAGCAACACTTAGAGTGCTCAATTCTCAGGCAAAACACAACAAATGAAATCACCCTCACACTTATACCGAATCTACAAATGCATGCACCCAAAAATAAAATCACAGGAACCAAAAATTATAGAAATTCCAGCATCAAGAACGCATACTGTCTCACACCTTTGGTAACCCAACATGTCACTGATTACCACTGTCCATCAAACCCTTAATTAATTCAAAGAATTTCATAACAAAAAAACCCTCAACTCAGCAAACCAAATCCGCAAACATCTTGCTTTTCTATGATCTTGATCGACCACGACCTCTCTTCTTCATACGTTCTGCAGCAATTATTCGCTGTTTATGGTTTAAGAAATGCAACTCAATCAACCCACCCTCTTCGGTTTGTTCTATCGCAAATGACTCAAACGAACTTATCACAATTTCTCACTCAATTTCGCAAATGCTGATGTCTAAACCGCAACGCGACACTTCATTCTGGGACCCCAAACTCATATCTCTATCCTTCTCTGTTATAGCAACACTTGAGATTTTAGATCGCGGCCCACCATTTGTAATCGATAACACCCCTAGCTCAACTCGCAATGGAGAACAATCATGCACTTCATAACTTGTCACATCCAAGTCAGTATGTAACACTTCCATTCGCTCAATCATACCAATATTCTCACTACTCATCCATTCAGTCGAAACTGTTGCTTCCTTGAGAACTCTTAAATTTTCATCCCACAGCTGACTTAGATTTCACCTACTTGGTTCATTATACGATACTGAATCTGGCACAAATATCTTCGTTTGCCAAGATAAAAAATTATCAAGCTAATCTAAGTAGATTTTTTTTTTTAACAAGTCCTAAATACAATCTCAATCCTACATAGATGGGAAAAGAAAGGAGACTCTAGGAGAAAGAAGGGAAGTAAGAGTCTAGAACTCATAATCTAAAAAAATATAAAAATAAAATAAAAATAAACAGTTTGGTCAATCGACCAAATATGCATGCTCCAGTAAAAAAATATTAAATATAAATTTTTAATTTCAAAAGTATTTTTATACCACGATCTGATTTAATCCGTGGATATGGATCAATTTGTGAGAACATAATTTAAAATTGTTCTCTTTAAACCAAATAGGTCCCGTAAATTTTTGTCATCCTCTGGTGCACCTCTAAAGATTCATTCTTCTATAACAACATATCCACCACAACAAATGAGTGCACTATTAATAAACTGGACACCGATCGAACAAGCTAATTGAGTGTTAATTTAATTTAAAAATTAATAAAAAATTAATTTTAAATATAGTCAATATTATTATTTTTTATATTTTTTAAATAATCTTAAGGTGATTACAAGATAATATATGTTCATATAGATTTTTAACCCTTTGACAAGACGCACACACCTTGCAAAAAAGACGATTGAACCCAAGTCTCTTAAGACGAACATCATCTTCTTTTTTCCTAAAACCCTTTGTTGGGTTTATTATTTTTTTATAATCTTTAATAAAAGAGTTAAAAATTAAGCATCTGAAGATCAAACACATCTTGATAAAATTAACATATAGTTTTTTTTTTAACATTTCACCTGTGTTTATTAATATATATATATATATTTTAAATACATTTTTTATATTAAAATATTTTTTTTCATCCACAATAAAATCTGATGATAATAAAGAGACTGGGCAGAGGTTGTATTGGGCCTTAATATGGTATATAGGTAACGAGTATTAGGAAGTCCAATGGTAAGCATTAATCGGTCGTTGGAGAGAGATTTTAAAGGGTTAATTTCGTGTAACGTCCTTATTTTAAATTAGTCTCAAAATTTTAAAAAAGTTTTGATTAAGTTTTTATAATATTAGTATTAGTATTAATATTATATTAATTAGTTTTTTCGTTAATCTAACTATTAATTTAGATTGAGATGATTGTTTTTTTAATAATATGTCGGCTTAATTTATTAAAAAAAATATAGAGACATTTTAAAATTCAAACGGAACAAGCGTTGATGGCCAGTTGGTCAGAGCTGCTCACCTACTCCATCCCCACCTCCTTAGGTCCCGGGTTCAAGACCCAGCAGGAGCATTTCCTTCCCCTAGAGTTTCTCTTTCCCCTCTAGGTAGAAGTAGAAGTAGGTACCAACAAAACACAAGTCCAAACTGAATTTAAAAAACAAAACATTTTACTAGCAAAACTTAATTTAAACATGAGATGGTTGTTCAAATCAAACATGAAACATATTTAAAATAAATAGATAAATCATATCATATATGTACGTATAACTTGGATTTTAACACTGTCCTTTTGTATTTAACAAATTAAATCAAAATTATTTATACAACAAGTGCACATTGATCTACCATTTAATCCATATATTTAAAACCTACTCAAACTTAATTAAACAAAAATTATCTGCTATTTTTCGGTGTTCTTCTTTATTTTTAAACGCTAAAAATTTTAAATTTTAAATTCTAACCGTAAATATTAAATATTAAATTTTAAACTTTAAAAAATACCATTTATATATAAACCTTAAACCTCATAAAATTTAAACTTAATTTTTTAGTAGGGGCATAAGATTTATGTTTGCTTTAATTGGGGTTCCGTGATGATTGATACCTTTTATGACCATTTTCCACCACAAACCTAAAGCCGTCTTTATAATTGCTGGCATTATGACCATCGTGATTAACAAAACCTGGCTCTGTGTTTACACGTCGTCTATAAATTACGGGTACTTCAATCTAATATCACACTATGTACATGATATATTCTCGTAATAGAGATATATTGAGTACGATTTAAGTTCTTCTTAGTGTTTTATCTCTCTAATTTTTTTTATTATCTCACACTTTTTGTCTTTTTCTTGTTTCTTTTCGACATTATTTTGCTCACATAAATCAACTTTAAGTATATAAGTATGTGTGATGAATAGTGTGATGCCATACTCACGTGATTTTTTATAACTTTTTATTTTTAATTTTTTTAGAATATAAAATTTATTTTATATTTATCGTATTCTAATCGTATTTGTACCTTATAATTTTAAAAATTGCCGTTTCTTATCTCTATTTATGTACCCGTATCTAAATCTATATCGGTGCAACATAGACCGTCATTATATAAGAATATCTCAACATGCAAATTAACTGTTGGACAAAAGACAGTTAAATTCAAAATAAATGTGAAAATAATTAAAGTAACAAGATTACAGTAATTAGAAAATTAAAATAAAAGAAAAACACAGATTCGAAATAATATAATTTGGTTGTTGAGGCTTGTTAGGAACGCAGTTTCCTTAAGACAGATTCGACCGCTCTTCGGTGCTAGAGTTCATCGGTCGTCGGTCTCCCAGGATACAATAGCGGATGATTATCTTCAGCAGCACCACTGAGAAATTATGAACGTACTGGAGCCTTCGACTATCACCAGAAAAAACTATGCAAGTTTGGGAGAGAAAACGTTTTGAATTGTGTAAAACCTAGAAGGTTTACAAGCTATTTATAAGGGTAGGAGTTTTATCGGAAATAAAACTTGTAAATTATTTGAATTTTATTTAAAATGAAAGTCATTTATCAAAGAGCATTATCACAATAACATTTGAATTAAAAGATAACATCTTATCAAATATTTATTCTTTTAATTCCAAAATATTCAAAAAAATAATATTTAAATTTAAGGATGACCTCAATCATTTATCCTTTTATTAGAGATATTAAAATGCTATATTTAAGGAAAATAATCTCGTAATGGGTTAAAATATCTGCAAGCCCACGTAAGGCCCGACCGGTCCAGACATTCACGTTACCCATATTATTTAAGCTTAAGTTATTCAATAACTACCAAGTAGAGTCTTGTATATAAACATCTCTCCCGCTTGGTAACCCATCAATATGGGATATAAGCTTTTCCCTTTTTCCTTAACTCAATTCACAAGCCTACTTTGAGCATCAATTTCTCATTCATTACTCAACCATTTTGAGCATATGAGATACCATTGTAAAGGTCTCATGGAGTAGAATAAGACCCAATCGAATCCTTAATCAAAACTCCACATTTACCCATTCGAAATATGGCTCAAATTAACCAATTTCCTCACATTTTCCAACAATCCCCCACGTGAATGAAAGTGATGCATTTTATCAAAAACATTTTGACTCAATGTGGTGATAGTTTCTATGATTGATAATTGCATAGGATAGGTAGGTGTCTACCATTGAACCTTCCCTTGTGAAAGTATATTTACTTTACTGGCTGCCCAGTAGAAGTGATGTTCTTAAACTGTTCTGCCGCTTGTGTAAACGATGATATACTCCACACAACTACCTTTCTGGCACGAGTTTAGTTCTCATGGATATGTCCATATGGCCATGGACATCGCCTGGTTCTACGAGAGTTTGAGAGAACTATGCCCCAATAGTCTCTTTGAAGCGGCCCCAGTTCACTCTTACATAGGTGACTTATGTTGCTCGACTTCACCGGCTCACACAATGGTCATTAAAAGCATTGCTTAGCCTGTTTCGTTTTTAGTCATTATTTACATCATAAGAATGGACTTGGGAGAGTAACCCACCACAGTGACCGCACAAGGTCTATGAGATTAGGTTGTCCCTTTGAACCTAGATCTTGGGATCTCCAGTCAACTAGGTAGGGTTTTCCTTCTCATAGCGCCATAAATTTCCATAGGCTTTAGTCTCATTCCTTTCGATGTTTTCGCAACTCGATCTCGGTTTAACCCTTTGGTTAGCGGATCTGCAATGTTATCATTTGATTTTACATAATCAACAGAGATAACTCTATTGAGATCAGTTGTCTAACGGAGTTCTGGCTACACCAGAATCATCATTGTCAAAAATTCCTCAAGAATTTGTCCACATAGTTTGACAATATGAAACTTTCATGTGACCGTTTAATTTGGATGTCCAAAATTCATGTCGTCTAGTCTCATATTTAACATGACATTGGTACGTTTTACCATTTCATTGTTACATATAGCAATGATCGTGTCATCAACATAGGATCATGTGTCCTAATGCACACTTTTGTCACACTTTTATTTGTTATCATGACAATGTTTTCGTTTCAACCTTTTGTTGAACGTATGTACTAATTTCCATTGATAGTCTCCAAGGTTCGGTTCATTGAACTTGGATCAACTTCCCTAGATATATAGGAAATATATTTCAAAGAATAAGACATTCTTTGTTTTCATTATCACATTCTTGTGAATCTATTTTTACACAAGAATTTGATATTCGTTACATATCAAAGAAAATATGGTCCACTTATTTTAATTTACTTCGGTAATGAGAATATTACCTTTGCAAGACACCCCTACATTTTTATGTAGTTTTAGGAAGGTTTCTATTTCCTTCCATAACTCATATAGCATCTTGTCTCTTTCATGTTGAGATACCTTATTAAGGTAATTGATAGAACAACTTCCCCACATATGTTAGACACATTTTGAAGTTTTAATTTTTATCTTCAAAATCATTGTACCCTTTGATGTTGTGACGTTACTCACATATAGTTTCTCCAAATTAATCGATGTTTTAATTTTCGATTTCAATATCTTACTTATAGAGAATAATTTCTCTACAATATTTTTGCTTCCAAGCAAATCACAAGTTTGTTCTATCATAAAGGTAATTTCCTCCGAACAACAATTTGCCATGTCAATTATTACGCCACTAACATTGACCTCGTTTGGAAGTCTATAGTCCGAGGACTTGTTCCCCATCTTATGGTAATTGAAGCATTTCCCATGAAATTTTGCTTCTTGAACATACCGCCTAATTTGCAATTTGAAGTCCTTTTTGACATCCACTACGTTTGTCATGGTAATATTTGTCTTAGCAATATTTACCTTAGTAACATTTGAAGGTGGTAACAATATTTACTTTATCCTCTCTAATCATAGGATGGTCATCCTTCAGATATTTGACCAGGTTTATCATGGTCAAATATGCAATATCTTTTGTTGCCACGTTTTGAAATTCTTTCCAATGAGTTTAACTTTTCCATTGTGTCACATAGTCACAAACCAAAACAAAATATTATGAAATTAGTCTAATACTAAAACCCCACACAGTCTTAATAGAAAGAACAATAATGGACAATGCACCAGGTAGGTAACTTATGAAAGGGAAGTTGTGCACTAGGCACGCTTAAATACCAAGTCTTTCAAAGAACCAATCCTAGACATGAACTTTCATATTGTTTTTCAATCACCGTTTATGGGTTTCGTTCTCCTATGCTTAAGGAAGTTCTTGAAGTCGTTCCCAACAGGGATTAGCTTTTCAAATGACTAACGCCTAAACAAATTCACTTCCAACCATTCCTTTTGCGAGAATACTGTAAGTGATAAGTTAAAATCACTACCTTTGATTCACAATAATTTGGGATCAATCATCACAAATTAAGAATTTGATAACTAAAAATTTTCTTAGCACCGACATCTTCTATTTGTATTTATGGTCCAACGACCCTCAATTCTTTAGCCATTTTTTAAAATACTGTGCACTTCATAGCATGCATCAGAATAGGCTTTAAGAATTTAATTTTCACCAAATAAATCCACCGATTTATCTCCAAAATTGAATCATTCTAGATTTCCACGAATATAACCTCAATGGTTTATTTCCTTTGTTATATCTTCTGTTCAACGTTGGGATTAGTGGCATTAAAACCCAAACAGAGATATCAAGGCAACCCGATCAAAAGGAAATAATCTTTCGATTTAAATTTCGTTGATACTTGTTTGGAAGATCAAGTAAATTCCTTAAAACGGCGGGAATTAATTCCCGAAACGAATTATTTATAAGATCTTTGTTTTCAAAACAAATTCAAGAATTTCTCATGGTTATCCTACACTTTCTCATGGAAAATTATTGGTTGAAACAATAATCCAAAGTGTTTCCAAACACATATAACATTGCCTTAAACCTTTTACACACATCATAAAGGTTTTACAATACATGCAAACATGTATTTTACATATGATTTTAATACTTGCTATAAGCGGAGGTATTAAATCAAACATGTATCCTCATTATACATGTTTATTTCTGATTTTGATTTTTTACAAAATCTGTAACCTCAGTTACTCTCAACGAAAATTTCAGTAATAACAAATTTGTCCCGTTTATTTTTGAGATCTAAGCAAACCCGGTTAAAACGGCGGGATAATTCACGAAACTAATTTATTTGCTTAACTCACACACTTATCTTGAACCGCCTTTTGAAAATGTAGAATCTTTCTTAAGTCTGTTGGACAAAATACGGTTAAATTCAAAATAAATGTGAAAATAATTAAAGTAACAAGATTGTAGTAATTAGAAAATTAAAATAAAGGAAAAACACAGATTCGAAATAACCAAATTTGGTTGCTGAGGCCTGCTAGGAACGCAGTTTCCTTAAGACAGATTCGACCGCTCTTGGTGCTAGAGAGTTCGTCGGTCTCCCGAGATACAACAGGTGGATGATTATCTTCAGCAGGCACCAACGAGAAATCATGAGCGTCTTTGGAGCCTTCGACTATCACCAGAAAAAACTATGCAAATTTGGGAGAAAAAATGTTTTGAATTGTGTAAAACTAGAAGGTTTACACGTTATTTTAAGGGTAGGAGTTTCATCGGAAATAAAACTTGTGAATTATTTGAATTTTATTTAATATAAAAGTCATTTATCAAATAGCATTATCACAATAATATTTGAATTAAAAGATAATATCTTATCAAATATTTATTCTTTTAATTCCAAAATATTCAAAAAAATAATATTCAAATTTAAGGATAACCTCAGTCATTTATCCTTTTATTTGAGATATTAAAATGCTATATTTAAAGAAAATTTTCTCATAATGGGTTAAAAAATTCGCAAGCCCACGTAGGGCCCGACCAGTCCAGACATTCACGTTACCCATATCATTTAAGCTTAAGTTATTCAATAACCACCAAGTAGAGTCTTGTATATAAACATATTTCACGCTTGGTAACCCATCAATATGGGATATAATCTTTTCCCTTTTTCCTTAACTCAATTCACAAGCCTACTTTGAGCGTCAATTTCTCATTCATTACTTAACCATTTTGAACATATGGGATACCATTGTAAAGGTCTCATGGAGTAGAATAATACCCAATCGAATCCTTATTCAAAACTCCACATTTACCCATTCGAAATATGGCTCAAAGTAACCAATTTCCTTACATTTTCCAACAATCCCGACAAGAATAAAATTGATGCATTTTATCAAAAACATTTTGACTCGATGTTGTGATAGTTTCTATGATTGATAATTGCATAGGATAGGTAGGTGTCCACCTTTGAACCTTCTCTTGTGAAAGTATATTTACTTTCTTGGCTGCCCAGTGAAGAGCGTGATGTCCTTAAACTGCTGTTACATTGCTTGTGTAAACGATGATATACTCCACACAACTACCTTTACGCTCGAGTTTAGTTCTCATGGATATGCCCATATGGCCGTGGACATCGCCTGGTTCTACGAGAGTTTGAGAGAACAATGCCCCAATAGTCTCTTTAAAGCGGCCCCACTTCACTCTTACATAGGTGACTTATGTTGCTCGACTTCAAGCGCACACAATGGTTATTAAAAGCATTGCTTAGCCTGTTTCGTTTTTAGTCATTATTTGCATCATAAGAATGGACTTGGGAGAGTAACCCACCACGGTGACCGCACAAGGTCTATGTGATTAGGTTGTCCCTTTGAACCTAGATCTTGGGATCTCAGTCAACTAGGTAGGGTTTTCCTTTTCATAGTGCCTTAAATTTCCATAGGCTTTAGTCTCATTCCTTTTGATGTTTTTGCTTTCGATCTCGATTTAACCCTTTGGTTAGCGGATCCGTAATGTTATCATTTGATTTTACATAATCAATAGAGATAACTCTATTGAGATCAATTGTCTAACTGAGTTTTGGCTATACCAGAATCATCATTGTCAAAAATTTCTCAAAAATTTGTCCATATAGTTTGACAATATGAAACATTCATGTGACCGTTTAATTTGGATGTATAAAATTCATGTCGTCTAGTCTCATATTTAACATGAAATTGGTACGTTTTACCATTTCATTGTTACATATAACAATGATCGTGTCATCAACATAGGATCATATGTCCTAATGCACACTTTTGTCACACTTTTATTTTTATCATGACAATGTTTTCGTTTCAACCTTTTGTTGAACGTATGGACTAATTTCCATTAATAGTTTCCAAGGTTCGTTTCATTGAACTTGGATCAACTTCCCTAGATATATAGGAAATATAATTCAAAGAATAAGACATTCTTTGTTTTCATTATCACATTCTTGTGAATCTATTTTTACACAAGAATTTGATATCACATTTATAATCAATGAAAATATAGTCCATTTATTTTAATTTACTTGGTAATGGGAATATTACCTTTGCAAGACACCCCACATTTTTATGTAGTTTTAGGAAGGTTTCTATTTTCTTCCATAACTCATATAGCATCTTGTCTCTTTCATGTTGAGATACCATATTAAGGTAATTGATAGAACAACTTCCCCACATATGTTTGGCACATTTTGAAGTTTTAATTTTTATCTTCAAAATCATTGTACCCTTTGATGTTGTGACGTTACTCACATATAGTTTCTCCAAATTAATCGATGTTTTAATTTTGGATTTCAATATCTTACTTATAGAGAATAATTTCTCTACAATATTTTTGCTTCCAAGCAAATCACAAGTTTGTTCTATCATAAAGGTAATTTCCTCCGAACAACAATTTGCCATGTCAATTATTACGCCACTAACATTGACCTCGTTTGGAAGTCTATAGTCCGAGGACTTGTTCCCATCTTATGGTAATTGAAGATTTCCCATGAAATTTTGCTTCTTGAACATACCGCCTAATTTGCAATTTTAAGTCCTTTTTGACATCCATTATGTTTGTCATGGTAATATTTGTCTTAGCAATATTTACCTTAGTAACATTTGAAGGTGGTAACAATATTTACTTTATCCTCTCTAATCATAGGATGGTCATCCTTCAGATATTTGACCAGGTTTATCATGGTCAAATATGCAATATCTTTTGTTGCCACGTTTTGAAATTCTTTCCAATGAGTTTAACTTTTCCATTGTGTCACATAGTCACAAACCAAAACAAAATATTATGAAATTAGTCAAAGACTAAAACCCCACACAGTCTTAATAGAAAGAACAATAATGGACAATGCACGGGTAGGTAACTTATGAAATGGAAGTTGTGCATTAGGCACGCTTAAATACCAAGTCTTTCAAAGAACCAATCCTAGACATGAACTTTCATATTGTTTTTCAATCACCGTTTATGGATTGCATTCTCCTATGCTTAAGGAAGTTCTTAAAGTCATTCCAAATAGGGATTAGCTTTTCAAATGATTAACGCCTAAACAAATTCACTTCCAACCATTCCTTTTTGAGAATACCTGTAAGTGATAAGTTAAAATCACTACCTTTGATTCACAATAATTTGGGATCAATCATCACAAATTAAGAATTTGATAACTAAAAATTTTCTTAGCACCGATATCTTTTATTTGTATTTATGGTCCAATGACCCTCAATTCTTTAGCCATTTTTAAAAATTGTGCACTTCATAGCATGCATCAGAATAGGCTTTAAGAATTTAATTTTCACCAAATAAATCCACCGATTTATCTCCAAAATTGAATCATTCTAGATTTCCACGAATATAACCTCAATGGTTTATTTCCTTTGTTATATCTTCTGTTCAACGTTGGGATTAGTGGCATTAAAACCCAAACAGAGATATCAAGGCAACCCGATCAAAAGGAAATAATCTTTCGATTTAAATTTCGTTGATACTTGTTTGGAAGATCAAGTAAATTCCTTAAAACGGCGGGAATTAATTCCCGAAACGAATTATTTATAAGATCTTTGTTTTCAAAACAAATTCAAGAATTTCTCATGGTTATCCTACACTTTCTCATGGAAAATTATTGGTTGAAACAATAATCCAAAGTGTTTCCAAACACATATAACATTGCCTTAAACCTTTTACACACATCATAAAGGTTTTACAATACATGCAAACATGTATTTTACATATGATTTTAATACTTGCTATAAGCGGAGGTATTAAATCAAACATGTATCCTCATTATACATGTTTATTTCTGATTTTGATTTTTTACAAAATCTGTAACCTCAGTTACTCTCAACGAAAATTTCTGTAACACAAATTTGTCCCGTTTATTTTTGAGATCTAAGCAAACCAGTTAAAACGGCAGGATAATTCCTGAAACTAATTTATTTGCTTAACTCACACACTTATCTTGAACCGCCTTTTGAAAATGTAGAATCTTTCTTAAGTCTGTTGGACAAAATACGGTTAAATTCAAAATAAATGTGAAAATAATTAAAGTAACAAGATTGTAGTAATTAGAAAATTAAAATAAAGGAAAAACACAGATTCGAAATAACCAAATTTGGTTGCTGAGGCCTGCTAGGAACGCAGTTTCCTTAAGACAGATTCGACCGCTCTTCAGTGCTAGAGTTCGTCGGTCTCCCAGGATACAACAGTGGATGATTATCTTCAGCAGCACCACTGAGAAATCACGAGCGTGCTGGAGCCTTCGACTATCACCAGAAAAAACTATGCAAATTTGGGAGAAAAAATGTTTTGAATTGTGTAAAACTAGAAGGTTTACACGTTATTTTAAGGGTAGGAGTTTCATCGGAAATAAAACTTGTGAATTATTTGAATTTTATTTAATATAAAAGTCATTTATCAAATAGCATTATCACAATAATATTTGAATTAAAAGATAATATCTTATCAAATATTTATTCTTTTAATTCCAAAATATTCAAAAAAATAATATTCAAATTTAAGGATAACCTCAGTCATTTATCCTTTTATTTGAGATATTAAAATGCTATATTTAAAGAAAATTTTCTCATAATGGGTTAAAAAATTCGCAAGCCCACGTAGGGCCCGACCAGTCCAGACATTCACGTTACCCATATCATTTAAGCTTAAGTTATTCAATAACCACCAAGTAGAGTCTTGTATATAAACATATTTCACGCTTGGTAACCCATCAATATGGGATATAATCTTTTCCCTTTTTCCTTAACTCAATTCACAAGCCTACTTTGAGCGTCAATTTCTCATTCATTACTTAACCATTTTGAACATATGGGATACCGTTGTAAAGGTCTCATGGAGTAGAATAATACCCAACCGAATCCTTATTCAAAACTCCACCTTTACCCATTCGAAATATGGCTCAAAGTAACCAATTTCCTTACATTTTCCAACAATCCCTGACAAGAATAAAATTGATGCATTTTATCAAAAACATTTTGACTCGATGTTGTGATAGTTTCTACGATTGATAATTGCATAGGATAGGTAGGTGTCCACCTTTGAACCTTCTCTTGTGAAAGTATATTTACTTTACTGGCTGCCCAGTAGACGTGATGTCCTTAAACTGTTCTGTTGCTTGTGTAAACGATGATATACTCCACACAACTACCTTTCTGGCTCGAGTTTAGTTCTCATGGATATGCCCATATGGCCGTGGACATCGCCTGGTTCTGCGAGAGTTTGAGAGAACAATGCCCCAATAGTCTCTTTAAAGCGGCCCCACTTCACTCTTACATAGGTGACTTATGTTGCTCGGCTTCACCGACGCACACAATGGTTATTAAAAGCATTGCTTAGCCTGTTTCGTTTTTAGTCATTATTTGCATCATAAGAATGGACTTGGGAGAGTAACCCACCACAGTGACCGCACAAGGTCTATGTGATTAGGTTGTCCCTTTGAACCTAGATCTTGGGATCTCCAGTCAACTAGGTAGGGTTTTCCTTTTCATAGTGCCTTAAATTTCCATGGGCTTTAGTCTCATTCCTTTTGATGTTTTTGCAACTCGATCTCGATTTAACCCTTTGGTTAGCAGATCCGTAATGTTATCCTTTGATTTTACATAATCAATAGAGATAACTCTATTGAGATCAATTGTCTAACTGAGTTTTGGCTATACCAGAATCATCATTGTCAAAAATTTCTCAAAAATTTGTCCATATAGTTTGACAATATGAAACATTCATGTGACCGTTTAATTTGGATGTATAAAATTCATGTCGTCTAGTCTCATATTTAACATGAAATTGGTACGTTTTACCATTTCATTGTTACATATAACAATGAGCGTGTCATCAACATAGGATCATATGTCCTAATGCACACTTCTGTCACACTTTTATTTTTATCATGACAATGTTTTCGTTTCAACCTTTTGTTGAACGTATGGACTAATTTCCATTAATAGTTTCCAAGGTTCGTTTCATTGAACTTGGATCAACTTCCCTAGATATATAGGAAATATAATTCAAAGAATGAGACATTCTTTGTTTTCATTATCACATTCTTGTGAATCTATTTTTACACAAGAATTTGATATCTGTTACATAATCAATGAAAATATAGTCCATTTATTTTAATTTACTTCGGTAATGGGAATATTACCTTTGCAAGACACCCCACATTTTTATGTAGTTTTAGGAAGGTTTCTATTTTCTTCCATAACTCATATGGCGTCTTGTCTCTTTCATGTTGAGATACCATATTAAGGTAATTGACAGAATAACTTCCCCACATATGTTTGGCACATTTTGAAGTTTTAATTTTTATCTTCAAAATCATTGTACCCTTTGATGTTGTGACGTTACTCACATAGAATTTCCCCAAATTAATCGATGTATTAATTTTGGATTTCAACATCTTACTTATAGAGAATAATTTCTCTACAGCATTTTTGCTTTTAAGCGAATCACAAGTTTGTTCTATCATAAAGGTAATTTCCTCCGAACAACAATTTACCATGTCAGTTGTTACGCCACTAACATTGACTTCGTTTGGAAGTCTATAGTCCGAGGACTTGTTCCCCATCTTATGGTAATTGAAGATTTCCCATGAAATTTTGCTTCTTGAACATACTGCCTAATTTGCAATTTTAAGTCCTTTTTGACTTCCATTATGTTTGTCATGGTAATATTTGTCTTAGCAATATTTACCTTAGTAACATTTGAAGGTGGTAACAATATTTACCTTATCCTCTCTAATCATAGGAGGATCATCCTTTAGATATTTGACCAGGTTTATCATGGTCAAATATGCAACATCTTTTGCTACCACGTTTTGAAATTCTTTCCAATGAATTTTACTTTTCTATTGTGTCACATAGTCGCAAACCAAAACAAAATATTATGAATTTCGTCAAAGACTAAAACCCCACACAGTCTTAATAGAAAGAATAATAATGAACAATGCACCAGGTAGGTAACTTATGAAATGGAGGTTGTGCATTAGGCACGCTTAAATACCAAGTCTTTCAAAGAACCAATCCTAGACATGCAATTTCATATTGTTTTTCAACCACCGTTTATGGATTGCATTCTCATATGCTTAAGGAAGTTCTTAAAGTCATTCCAAATAGGGGTTAGCTTTTCAAATGATTAACGCCTGAACAGATTCACTTCCAACCATTCCTTTTGCGAGAATACCGTAAGTGGTCAGTTAAAATTACTACCTTTGATTCACAATAATTTGGGATCAATCATTACAAATTAAGAATTTGATAACTAAGAATTTTCTTAGCACCGATATCTTTTAATTATATTTATGGTCCAATGACCCTCAATTCTTTAGCCATTTTTAAACATTGTGCACTTCATAGCATGCATCAGAATAAGCTTTAAGAATTTAATTTTGACCAAATAAACCCACCGATTTATCTCCAAAATTAAATCATTCTAGATTTCCACGAATATAACCTCAATGGTTTATTTCCTTTGTTATATCTTCTGTTCAACGTTGGGATTAGTGGCACTAAAACCCAAACAGAGATATCAAGGCAATCCGATCAAAAGGAATTAATCTTTCGATTTAAATTTCGTTGATACTTGTTCGGAAGATCAAGTAAATTCGTTAAAACGGCGAGAATTAATTCCTGAAACGAATTATTTATAAGATCTTTGTTTTCAAAATAAATTCAAGAATTTATCATGGTTATCCTACACTTTCTCATGGAAAATTATTGGTTGAAACAATAATCCAAAGTGTTTCCAAACACAGATAATCTTGCCTTAAACCTTTTACACACATGATAATGGTTTTACAATACATGCAAACATGTATTTTACATATGATTTTAATACTTGGTATAAGCGAAGGTATTAAATCAAACATGTATCCTCATTATACATGTTTATTTCTTATTTTGATTTTTCACAAAATTCGTAACCTCAGTTACTCTCAACGATAATTTTTGTAACACAAGTTTGTCCCGTTTATTTCTGAGATCTAAGCAAACCAGTTAAAACGGCATGATAATTCCTGAAACTAATTTATTTGCTTGACTCACACACTTATCTCGAATCGCCTTTTGAAAATATAGAATCTATCTTAAGAGGGATAAATTCAAAATAAATGTGAAAATAATTAAAGTAACAAGATTACAGTAATTAGAAAAATACAAATTTGAAATAACCAAATTTGGTTGCTGAGGCCTGCTAGGAACGCAGTTTCCTTAAGACAGATTCGACCGCTCTTTGGTGCTAGAGTTCGTCGGTCTCCCAGGATACAACAGCGGATGATTATCTTCAGCAGCACCACTGAGAAATCACGAGCGTACTGGAGCCTTCGACTATCACCAGAAAAAACTATGCAAGTTTGGGAGAGAAAACGTTTTGAATTGTGTAAAACCTAAAAGGTTTACAAACTATTTATAGGGGTAGGAGATTCATCGAAAATAAAACTTGTGAATTATTTGAATTTTATTTAAAATAAAATTCATTTATCAAATAGCATTATCACAATAAAATTTGAATTAAAAGATAATATTTTACCAATCCAAACATTCACATTACTCATATCATTTAAGCTTAAATTATTTAATAATCACTAAGTAGAGTCTTGTATATAAACATCTCTCACGCGTGGTAACCCATCAATATGAGATATAAGCTTTTCCCTTTTTCCTTAACTCAATTCACAAGCCTACTTTGAGTATCAATTTCTCATTCATTACTCAACCATTTGGAGCATATGAGATACAGTTGTAAATGTCCCATGGAATAGAATAAGAACCAACCGAATCCTTATTTACAACTTCACCTTTACCCATTCGAAATATGGCTTAAAGTAATCAATTTCCTCAGATTTTCCAACATTAACGAACACTTAGAAGAACAATTCTATTGTTTTGAGAAAAGGACGCTGAAGAAATGTTCCTTAGGCATGTCAATGTTCCCAAATTCAACACTGCTGATGGGGCTGTGGCGGAGGAAGCACTGTGCAGCATTGCAGCTGGTGAATAAGGGTAAGCGGCGAGAGTTCAACACAAGTATGAGATTTTAGTAGTTAAAAAGCAAACCTAAGGCTATTAATAACAAGTATTGAAAATAAAATTAAAATTGAAGAGTAGATTTTTAATAATAAATATTAGGAAAAAAATTAGACTCTTAATAACCATATCCCTAATAACAAATATTGAAAAAAATTAAACTTTTAATAATAAATATTAAAAAATAAATTTAAAGAATAAACCTATAAAAATAAAGATTTAAAAAATAGACTCTTAATAATAAATATTAAAAAATTTTGAACTCAATAACAAATATTAGAAAAAGACTTAAATTTTAAAAATAAACTTCTGGAGTATTAAAAGAAAACTAGTATTAAAAGAAATTGAACTTTAGTATTGAAAAAAGTTAAATGAACAAATGTCCCTCTATCCAAGCTCAGAAACGGCAATGGTTGAACTGTCACGGCCGGTGGTTCAATGGTTGCTCCTCTTGGAATGCTGAAGAAGATCATCATAGTGATCACATCAAAAGAAAATTGATTGTGTCGCAGCGGTTTCAAGCTCGACATAAAAAAATATATGGAGTCACCATAAAAAAAAATTTAAGATAAGATAGGATCACCTAAAAATGAGTTATTTTAATAAAAATAATTTATTTTATTAAAACAACAATTTTGGTTTAGGAAAATAAAAAAAACGGGTTTGAGAGTCGGTTATGTATGGGAAAGAATGAGTAGGGATGGTAACAGGGTAGGGCAAATTTTTGGCCGCCCCAATCTATAAGTCATTAAACCCGCCCCCGCCCTGCCCTGAACTTAAATATTAATCTACCCGACCCGGCCCGACATATTAACACCTAAACCCGACCCGGCATACTAACACAAATTATAGTTTTAAGGGACTTTAAACCTATATAAAAAATAAAATAAACTCAATTTTAAATTACCTACATGTTAAATTACATATTTAAAAGAATAAACTTGAACTATTGATCATCGGAATTGAATATATTAAAACTTAAACAATATTTAACAAAATTTTACAATAAGTACAAACTAAAAAAAACAAAAAATAGATTAAAACCCATAAAAATGTTTATATATAGTTATATTTTTTTTATAAATATAATAATATATATAATAAAAATATATTGGGGCGGGGCGAGAAATTTCTAGCATATACCCGAACCCGCCCCGACTTCATGCTTTTCAAGCCTCGCCCTGCCCTGCCCCGCCCCGATCCTTGAAATTTTAGAGGAAAACCCCGGCCAGGTCGGGTCGGGTTGAGGACGGGTAATTTTGCCATCCCTAAGGGTGAGCATCTCCACAACTCCCAAAAATTAGTACCTAGCTGATTACAATTTGTCTTAATGTCGGAATTTGCAAGTTCGTGTAAAATTTAAATTATTGTTCATTTATGAATATGAGTTCATTTTAACGGCCCCATTATCCGAAGAATAAACTATAATTACCGCCAATACTTTTGGCGCTAACTCGTTTATCCTCTCTTGATAGGACACCACATTATAATTTGTGTCCGAAAAAATAAATCAAACATGGCATAAAAAAGCTTAGAGAAGAGGATTTGAATTAGAAATTAATGATTTTTCTATTATTCTAAGCTAATTGTTATTAACCTAATTAAAAAATTAAGTGGTCTAGATGAATTTTACTTACAATGTTCAAGTTTGGTTAAGTGTTAATTTATTAAAAAAAGGCTAAATTTACGGTGAAGAAGGCAACTAAACTACTCTAAAGAGAGCTAATATAGAGATTCTAAATTAAATTAAAGTCTAAACTAAAAGAACCTAAACCTAAAATTTTAAAACTAATCTAAAAACATAACTAAAAGATGCTTCCATTTTAAGGCCATTAATTAAATTAAATTAACAAGATAATACAAAAGTATAAGAAAATATATATACATAAAGATGAAATTAAATATGTACAAAAAAATGAACGAATATTAGAGAAAAGGGATAATATGAGTGCTTTTAGAAAAGTGCATCTTTCCTAAATCATGTCAACATTTGGTATTCAAGCCAAAGTTTAAAAGAAAATACAAAATCGTAAAAATATAAAATATAAAAAACCTATAAAAATATACCACAAATTTTAAAAAGGAAAAAATATTAATTAGAATTAAAACATAATAAAACAAAAAAAAAGAATTAAATTAAAAAGGTTATAAGTCAAATTAAAGTAAAAGGACTAAATTAAAAAGTTATAAAATGGGGTATTCGACAGAGTAAAATAAAATGGGGCGAAAAGATTTAATGAGTGCAATAGGCCCATTTTTTTTAAAACACGTGAGTATAAAAGCTAAGTTTTATAAACACTTTTCAACAATTGCCTTTTAAAATTTTTGGATCAAAACAACTCTCCCTTTTCTCTAAACACATTCAAAGTGTTCTTCATGGAGAAAGAAACGGCAAAACTTGTCATGCCGACCGCCGTCCGCCGGTGATAAAGATTTAAAATAAATCTTTTCGACTTTCTTTTTATATCGAAACTCAAATTTGGTTTTAAAATCTCTCGAATCGTTTTAAAAAGAACCAAATCGCTCAAAAACCTTTCAAATCACACCCTTTTCTTAAAAATTTTGCCGAAATCCGGCGACTTTTGGTTCAAAACTCGACAGTGGCAGTTTGGAAAACCGGGTAAAATTTATCCTCTTTTTATTCTGACATTCGAAATAAAAAAAAAAAACAAGATAAAAGAATACCTAAAAGTGCTTGTTTGCTTGCTTTTATTATTGCTCTAAAAAATCGTAGTAAAAAATTACAAGGGATGGATCGGTATATATAGGTATTTTCATATCAAAATCACAATGGGAAAATCAAAATAAAAATCGCTAAATTTTGGTTGATTATTTTCTATGTTCGATTGATTCCCTTCCTTTTTAATCTAGACTGCTTGATCGGTTCTCCTTTTCTTTTCTTTTTGTTTGAATCAATTCTAATTAGCCTTCATTTTTTTCTTTTTTCGAATGTTGCGACTAGGCGGCGAAAAAGCGGAGGTGTAGCGGTCGCCGGCGGATGCGAGCCACGACGAGGAAACAGGGGGTGAGGCAGTCACTGGCGTTGCTTGATGGCCAGTGGTGACGTAGTGTGGCAGATACAAGAGCCGAACGGCCTAGAAACCCCGCGCATGGGCTGTATGCGCACCATGGATCTTACCTAGACCAGATTTGGACCGTTGGATCTTGCATAGATTCAACAGATGAGATTGAGCTGCGCAAATGGATAAGATGTATCAGCTAGGTTTTTTGTTTTTCTTTTTGGACTAAATGAGCTACCAACGTAAATGGAGCTTTATTTAATTAAATTGACTCTTTTCAAATGGACTCTTTTTTATTTTGAGTTTTATACCTAATACTATATAATAATAATAATAATAATAATAATAATATGCAATATATAAAAAGAAATGAGTAGAAATTTAGTAATTACAGTCGTCCCTCTTTGCTTATTTTTTGTGAAACAAGAATAAAACAAAGAACAAAAAGGCATTGGTTTTATCCGTCTAATATACAAACCAGTAACCGTGGTCTTGCTCTAAAGCAATAGGGTGTCGTCTGCCTACTGATTCTATACTGAAAAATAAAGCGACATACGATTTCATTCAACTATGACCTCTTCGAAAGATAGTAGTTCGACTACTGCTCATACTGGAAAACAAAGTGGTATATAATTTTATTCAACTATGACCTCTTCAAAAGATAAGATGTCTTATCCTTGAAATGATAAGATATCATTCAATTATTACTTCAATTGAATATGATGCCGAAGCGATAGGGTGCCATTCAATTATTACTCCTATTGGAAAACGAAATGGCATAGAATTTCGTTCAACTATGACCTCTTCGGAAGATATGATGTCTTATCCCTGAAGTAATAGGATATCATTTGACTATTACTTCAATTGAATACAATGCTGAAGCGATAGTGTGTCATTTAACTATTGTTCATGTTGAAAAACGTAGTGACATAATTTTATTCAACTATGTCCTCTTCGAAAGATAAGATGTTGTATTCTTAAAGTAATAGGATATCATTCAACTATTACGAATACGATGCCAAAGCGATAAGGTGTCATTCAACTATTGCTCCAGTTGAAAAATGAAGTAGCATAGGATTTCATTCAACTATGATCTCTTCAGAAAATGGGATGTCTTGTTTTTGAAGTAATAGAGTGTCGTTCAACTATTACTCTAGTCGAAAACAGTGCCGAAACAATAGGGTATCATTCGTCTACTGCTTATGCTGGAGAACGAAGTGGCATAAAGTATCATTCAACTATTGCCAATTCTGAAAATGATGTGGGGTGAAAATAGTGTGGAGTCAGAAAACAGTCTTTCGTATTCATGTCAAGATGTAACAAATGATATGACGATGATGAGAATGCTTTTAGGGATGTCTAACTTATGAATGCATGTTGTGTTTTACAGTTTTATTAAAAAATTTATTTTTATTCATCTATATTTGCATATTTTCTCATTCAATCTGGATGCATAATCATCTCCATTATTTTTTTATCCTTATTCTTTGTACCTCTTTGCTTTATAGAAATATCTAATATTTGCACATTTGATCTAGACGTTGTATTAAAATAATCTACTTTGCCATTTTCGTTTAGGCGTCTCTTAAAATAATATCAAGTTCATTCAGTGCTTTTTGTGATTTTCCAGATTGTTTGTGAGGGGGTCTCCACCTTAAATGTCTTTGAATGATATTGACGCTTTAATCTCTTCCTCGCGCTTATCCAAGTCGAAGATCTTAAATTCTTGATCAACACAAATTACCCCAATTCAATGGCATGATTTTCTCACTAGGCGCAACTCTATCCCATTTTCATGTTTTTAGGGATTTTTTTGACTTACTATGTTTTATGTGCAGATCTTGTTTGACAACATGGTCGAATTTACACTTTTCAACACATGTATTTTTACTTTTCTCATACAAGGTGATGCCCTTTTCATTCTTGAGTTTAATTGTCATTCTCTTTATTGGCGAGCCGCTTCATCATTTTTTGATGCAATGGCGAGCATTTGCTCCTGATTCCTTATATTTGGAGTCAATACCAAAAAAAATTCGTTTTTCATGAGTTTATGCAAATCTACTTGTAAGATGTAAACAAAGGCTAGAAAATGAAAGTTTAAAGAAAAAGTTATGGTAAACATGAAAAGGAACGAAATCAGATGCCTCAAATTTATAGTATGAATGATTCATGAATCAACTAAATAGTGTTCCGCTTTTAGGTAACTTTCTTTAACTTATCAACTCTCAGATTTCAATCTTTCATTTTTTTAACAGAGATTAGCAAAAAGACATATAAATCACGATTTTTAATTAAAGGGACAAAACATCCCGAAAAATACTTTATAGACTAACTTGGTAAAAATTACATAGTTTATGGAGCAATTGGGCTTTAAGCCTTAAAAAAAACTAAAAATTGCTAATTCTACACCCATAACGGACTGGTTAACGGGTATGGGTCGGAGTCGGAGGAAAAAGGCTTTGTAGATAACATTAACAAATCCCTCAGTCAATTACAATCCATTTTCCTTCCTCAACCTTAAATCCTTCTCCTCTATTTTCCGTTTGTTTCAAGAGAAAAAGGGAAGGAAAATGTTTCTCAGCAAAGCCCTCCTTCTTCGTCCTTCAATACTCCTTCCTCCCCGAAACTTGAATTCCCCAATCTTCACCTCCAAACCCAGCTTGCCTCCCTTTTCTCTCCCCCTGAAAACCCCAAAGCCCAACCACAAAACCTCCATTTTCATTCCTTTAGCTTCCGTTTCTCCTTCCTCGACAATACCCTGCAAAGCCCTCCAAATCCAAATTCACTCCCCACTCAACAATTCAACTCGAACCCTCAATACCCTTTTCTCCTTGGCCCTCTCCGCCACCATTCTCTTGACCAAAATGATCCAAATTATTGCCGTCACAACAATCAACCATAACCCCAACGTACTTTCCACCATGGGCCCGCTCTTCTTCGCTTCCTTAAAGGACCGCCCTAGAGGATACCTCAACACGCCTTTGACGGTGGTGGCGGCGGGTTTATCTAAGTGGCTTGATATTTACAGCGGGGTTTTGATGGTCCGGGTTTTGCTCAGTTGGTTCCCGAACATCCCTTGGGACCGGCAGCCCCTTTCGGCAATTAGGGATCTTTGTGATCCTTATTTGAATCTGTTTAGGAATATAATTCCCCCCATTTTTGATACCTTGGATGTTAGTCCACTTCTGGCCTTTGCCGTGTTGGGAACTCTGGGGTCGATTCTCAATAACAGTAGAGGAATGTATTAATTGCTCGCGCCGCAACGAGAGTGATAAGGGATGGTAATTCAAGTTCTATTGTTAGCTTCCTGCTTTATTATCATTATTAAACGCTTTTGTTCTTAGATTATGTCGTGGTATAATCTTGATATTCTGCAGATACATATGCAAATTTTGGCCGCTTTAAGTGCTCTGTTTTTGTGTTGTTTTGATGAATTTTTATGGAGGAATGCATTATAATCTTGATATGCTGCAGATACATATACAGGTTTAGAATCATTTGATGGTTTTGCAAATTTGAATGTATAAAACTGCTCGTTTTTAGACCAGGTAACTTGCCGATAGTTTCATCGGTTCTGTGCGCAATGAAATGCAATGTGTTATGATTCGAATGTCATTAGACGAAATTTTAGAACTTTTGCAACTGCTAAATACACTTGGACTCGAGCTAGTGAAACATGTAATTCTTTTGCTGCCCCTTAATGCTTATCAATTGTATATTCGATGTCATTAGTTCTGTGTTTTAGTTGAATACCGGTGTGATTTCTCATTATTGAGTAATATTTGATCTTCTAATTCTTATGGAACAGCTGGCCTAAGTAGGTGGAGCCTGTATTAGTAATCAGGGTTAAGCATTAGGTTTTATGAGCGTTGAACAATAACTTGCTTTGGAGAATATGAATGTTATGGCCTATGGGGTTGATGAAAATGGAGTAATTCTGAGGAAAAAAAAAGTTAGTAATTCTTGCAAATAGCATGAGAATTTGGATACAAATCCACTCTCGGACGTTCATGTTTACTGTTGAATGTTACATGTTGATGGTTTGTGACATATTATTAAGTACTAACCTATGCTGATTCTACCCAAGAATCGCGGAAGATGTAGAGCTAGTGGCTAAAATCTTCCCGGTTCTACTCCTTATCTACGGTGTATTCAGTGGTCGGAGCTGTGATCTGTGATCTGAATTAGTTGATGAGTTCCTAGGCTAAGTTTCTTGGGTCTAGTACGTGTTTAAAAGAATCTTTACACAAAGCTCACACATAAACACTTCTATGAAAGCACCAACAGCTTCCCGAAGTCAATTTGTTTGTTGATAGTGCAAACTGTATTGCCTTCCTGAATTGCAGTCGTTGGAATAGCTTATTCAAAACCGCCATGGGACGTGCACTTGCCGCCGGGATCACACCACCTTCATTCCTAACAGTAAATTCTCATCCACCTTTTCAATTACAACATCCAATGCTCTATTAAAAAAACTTTATGACTAACAATAACAATATATTAGTCCAGTGGGATGAGACACTAAATTTTTTTAAACAAGATTAGAGGTTTAAATTTTAGCGTTGTGAATGAAACAATTAGGCTAAAAGAGCTATTCTTATAATGGGCTTATGCAGTACCTAATTTAAATTAATCTACTAATAAGTTAGAAAAGGCTGTTAAAAAATACTTTGACGAAAGGAAATTCTATATTATTCTACAGAAGTCATTTGCTAGATGTCAGAAAACCTACCACGCTATTGAATTTACAACAGTGAAGAACTGATAAAGTAATCACCTATTTATAACACTAAATATTTATCTCTTAAATAGAAATTATTATAATAAGAATTTTTAGAAAACTAAGTTTATTTTTTAAAAAATTAATGGTACGGGATTCTGGAGGAAATTTATATAAATATTATTTTAGGGTTTATTTTTTTTCAAAATATGGTTCTTATTTTTTTCGAATTAGTGTATTTGTTACAGTACTTTAAAGGCTGGTTTAGGAGACTCTGAGTTTGAGTTATAAATTACAAAAATACCCTTAAAGGCTTGTTCAAAAGACTCCGACTCTGTGCATTTTTTTGAGGGTTTTTTTTGGGAAAAGTGTTCATAGTCAAACTGAATCTGACTTTTAAGATACTATAACAAATATAATATTCCAAGAATTAAAACAAAAAGAGTAGTACTTTTAGGGGAAAAAACCTTAAAGCTCCAGGGATTCTTATAAAATCTAAACTTATCTCTTGAATTAAAAAAAAACTAATGAAATATAATTTTAAAGTTTTAATTTATGTATTATTATTTTTTGAATAGTCTGAAAGGGATAATAAAATAGTATTTTTTTTACCTTTTAAAAAAGTACACATACTTTGCAACTGTTCGAACTCGAGTTATGAACATTATTTTTTTTAACTGAGATTACTGGTTGAGTTTAATTTTCTTTTTGAAAACTTGAAACCAAACAATTTTATTAATAAACAAAAGATAAATAATAAAATAACATTTTAAAGGTTCCAAATATAAAAAACGATAAATTTGAAATGAAAATTAAAAGATTGATTCGGTCAGAATAGACATTTTTTTCTTTGTACCACAACAAATCTTAGGGAGTTGTCAAAATATGAATTAAATGAAATCCCTAATAAAAAATTAAAAATAATTTTTACGTTGGTTCCATATGCTTCGATTAGCTACACTGTTCTGATTACATCGGCAAACAACCACAAAAGAAATTAAACAATCTAAGACCACTGACAACCCAAATCAAGAACAAACGTTGTGAGGAACATTATACGAGCATCAAGCGGCCGTAAAGGTATATAAAAAAGCGTATCAAAAGACAAAGACGTGTCAAACAAACAGAGAAAAGACGTACCACAAAAGCGAAAAAAACAAACACAAGATTTGGAAAAAATAAATTACATAAAAAATAAAATATTAAACATCGACAATCAACGACCAACACTAAAACTGATGTCTCCGATCGTCCGCTAAAACAAAATTAAAAAAAAAGGCAAAACGATTGAGTTTGGGAAAGACTAGCTGCTAGGGATTTTTTGATTGTAATTTATCTATTAAATTTAAACTTATGTATTACATTAGATTTTAATAGATAAATAAGATGATTTTACGGTAAAGCCTATACATTTTTTTAGTTTTTTTTTTAATCCGATACCCACATTTTTAATTTTTAGAAATTTTATATCTCAATTACTAGAAGTATCACGTAAGACTTTCAGTTATTTTGTTTTACTTTCCAACAAATACCTTGTTTTATATATAATACACATAATTGAATCTATATAAAAAAATATTATTATTTTTCAAATAATATTCAATGGAATAAAATTACTCGAATTATAAAGGAAATGGCACGTTCACCAGAGATGCTATGATTTCAACAGGGAAAAAAGATGATATTAACCATTCGTTAAAACACTTGAAAAAGTAATTTTGATGATTAATTAAATTAATTAATAAGTAGCATAACAAGATTTCTAACTATGCTTGCTTGTGATGCCGTGACAAAAGCCAGTCATCAGAAAATAAAAAAGAAGCCAAGCTTTTTGGTGTGTCCATTTCAAAGTGGGGCAGTAAGGGACGAAATTCAACTAACCAAATAAATTTAATGATGTCCCATTGCCCTGCTGATAAGCCTGACCGGAGCACATGGGGCCTAGCAGCGAACGTCAAATTTTACATACAGGAAATCAAGACTGATCGGACCAATTCTCACAATGGTTTGGCCAATTCAAAACATTCACAAAGCTTTGACTGCTTAAAGAATAAGCACATCCAATTTCTTTTCTCAAGCCAAAAGGCATATCTTTTGGCAATCTTCATGCTTCTACATTCAGGGGGATAATGGCTAATTGAGGATGGTGAGGTGCATGCAGTGTTCATATCGATTCTACAAATGGTTGGTTTTATCACCTGAATTTGCCATTCCCATCTCAATCTTACTTTTTCCATATGGAAAACCAAGCATGAAAATCATCTAAAATATAGCTTCCCAATCTTCCATTCTTCCTCATCGGCCGATGGCTGCACTATATAGAACAAAGAAAGAAAACACAAGCGGAGGCGGAGCACACCTGATGGAAGCAGTGCAAAGACCACCTAGAGCAGATTCTTACACAAAAATTTACAAATTTTTGCTAAACTGATTGAGCTATTGCTCCATTTCCTTCCCAAAAATTTCTTCACCGTGTTCATATCGATTATACAAATGGTTGGTTTTCAATTAGCTTATGTTTTTACAGAGTGTTAATGGATTAAGAGTAATGGGAGTAGAATTGAACCTTGGGGATTGGTTCAGATGACAACTCGGCATCTCCAATCGAATCACCGGATTCGGACTCCTGAACCGCCAAGCAATCCCTCGGCGATTCGAACAGCGACAGTGGGACCTGCTTGAAAACAACACCGACGTCAAAATAAATAAGACCCGAGGTCGGGACGTCGACCCGAATCCCTTTAACCGGGAACCAAAGAAACAGTTCTTGAGCGGAAATACCCGACAACTCCCCGATCTGCCCGTAACTCAGAGTCCCCGACACGTTCCTGTCGTAATGCATCTCGCTTTCGAACTTGGTCTTGCAGGGCTGATCCAAGTGGACCTCGAACCGACCCGTGTCGTCGAAGTCGAACTGGGTTATTCCTTTGGGAAGGAGCCCCATTGGCAGTCCGTGGGCTTTTAGGATCCCGTAAATAGAATCCTGCTCGCCATTGACACCCATGAAGAAGAAGAAGAAGAAGAAGAAGAAGAAGGAGTGAAGGAAGATTGAAGGAGCCATTTTTGTGTTAGAAGAGAAAATTAAGGGGAAATTGAGATAAGAAGAGATGTAGAAGGAGACAGTGTTGCCAGCTTGAGTACAGAGAGGATTAGGAGAATGATCAATTATTGGTAAGTGGCTCCCCGCTCCTCTACGTCTTGTTATTTTCACTGCCTCATAATACAATATTATAATACTAGTAAAATAGTATATAGTAGCATGAGAAAACTAGTGAAAGGATTTAAAAAAAACAATTGCATGTTTGTCTTTCCACTACTTTGTTAGAAGCCTATTTTGTTACAAGTTATACTTTATTTGTTTTATGTTAATTTTTTTAAAAAAATCGGTTAATTCGGTTTTATCTGTTTTATGTTAGTTATTTTATATATAATATTTAATATATAATAATTTTTGTTAATTGGATTAATTAATCGGTTTTGAACTGAATTAACCGATAACCGAATTTTCCAACAAAAATAACCATTAACCGAACCTACTTAAAATTAACCGACTGAATTAATCAGAAAAAACGGTTCTGTCGATTAATTCGATTAAAATCGAAAATGCACACTCCTACTTTCATTCAGCTTTGTGTTTACTTTTATGGCAATTTTAGTATGTCTTTGTGACACATTATCGTCCTTTGTGATAGTTATCTCTTTTGAGAAAGTCGATGATCTTTTCAAATTTTAATGCCCTTTTGTGCTTGTTTGTTGATGTGCCAAGATTTTGCAGCGAATAAATTTACATAAGTGATGGAGTGTTTTGGTTCAACCGATAATTATTAGATCTTAATTTGAAGACTAACAAGTGCCGTTAAAAATGATGGATTTTGATTTTATTGCTTTCACATTCTTTGAGTTTTAATGTATATTTATTTTATTCTCTATGGTTATTAGTGGTTTCGGATGTATCGTGTTTGTAATATATTTTACTTCAAATAAAATTTAATTTATACTTTTGTTTAAAAAATAGTAAATATATATTTATGGTTACTAGTGATTTAAGGTGTATCGTGTTTATAATCTATTTCACTTCTAATAAAATTTAATTTCTACACTTGTTTAAAAAATAGTAACAAGTATAGGAATTGATTAAAAAAATTGAAACGTCAATTATTAATTTATCAAATTTTATATAAATTCATAAAAAATAAAATAGGATAATCAACATTTATATAAAGAGAATAATTTAAATTAAAATCTTCTTAAATATTTTAATTTTTAGAGACAAATAAAATAATGTCATATCATCTATTTTATAGAAAATACTTTTTAAAATAGTATTTAGGATTATCCTAATCCAAATCATTCCCTTGTATAAATATTCACCGTGAAAATATATGTATATGTATCTTATACATGTACAAAGTTAATTGCATCACGCATTTTTAAATTATAACTATTATTTTAAATTGATCATTAAATTTTTTTAGTGCTCCAATTTCATATCTGAACTATAGTCTTTATTTTAAATTAGTCCTCAAATTTTTTAAACATGATAATTTAATTCCTAAATTATTATATCCGTTCTAAATTGCTCACCAAACTTTTGAACATTTTAATATCATCCCCAAATTAGCATTTATACCACATCATGTTATTACATGATACACAACAGTATTACATGACAATTAATAATTTTTAAAACAGTTTTATTAATATGGGACATGATTAACGTATATTGATAATTTTGGGATGAAGTTAGAATATTCAAAAGTTGGAGACCAAATTATAATGAGGGTTATAGTTTTGGGGATAAATTTTAAATGATCAAAAGTTTAAGGATCAACTTAAAATAAGAGTCATAGTTTGAAATGAAATTGAAATGTTTAAAAGTTTGAGAATCAATATAAAATAAAATTTATAGCTTGGGAACATGTGACACAATTAATTTAACTTTTAATATACGAATAATATTATATTTGTACTATTTTCTTTATGGTAATAGTACATTTTATATAGAGTACTATTTAAATTAATTTTCATGTTTAAATTATTATTCATCTAGATCGTGTTTTGACAACTCTCTAATAATTTTTTTTATTATGAACGGTACAGATTTTTTTGTACAAAAAAGAAGTATCTGGTATGGCTAGTGCAAGGCTTATTTTTTAATTTAATTTTTTTTATTTTTTCTTATTATTTTTTGATGTTCTAAAGTTTTTTAAATTATATTATATTTTTATTTTTTATTAATAAAATTACCTAGTTAATGTATAAAAAAATAATATTAAAGCGGAACCAACAACAAGAAGTCATCATTCTTAACACAACATTCAAACTTTTTTAACTATAACCAGGAAACGACCCATGCTTAGCTGCGGGCATTAATCAGACCATATTTTAAGCTGGAAAAAATCAATTACCTGCTTTAAACATAAATTTAATGTATCAAAAATTTAAGTTGAAGGAATAAAAAAATTCAATATTTAAGTTTAAGATTGTCATGTATATCTATAAAAAAAAATAAAAATAACAATAAAAACATACGACTATATTTAAGTCGGTTTAAAAAAATTTTTATTTTATTCTTGGGCTTTGTTTGGTAGGTGGAAAAATAAAAAGATAAAAAAATAAAGGTAAAACTTTGATACACAGGCTGTGTAAAATTAATTTTACACAAGTCTGTGTATTTATACTATAAAAACCTAAATACTAAATTCCTAACCCTAACTCTAAAAAACTAAACCCTAAATTCTAAACACTAACTTTAAATTCTAAGCCCTACAACCTAAATCTATAAACCTTAAACTAAAATCTTAACCCCTAAAACTAAGAGGCACGTGTAAACTTGTATCAAAGTTTTTTTTTCCAAAAAATAAAGGGTTAGAAAAGTAGATAAATGAAAAATATATTTTCTTCAGTCCATTGACGTGCTTACACGTAAAATGTAAAAAATTAAAAAATATATATGATTTTATTTTCGTTCATTGTTCCGTAGAATTGAAAATAAGAAGAAAAAATGCACGATTTTAAACTAACTTCTCTCACATCTTTTTTTTCCCTTTCAGATTAGAATAATTTCATTTTTACACGTGAACTTGGAAAATGACCGTCTTTCATTTTATTCTTGGGCGTCGTTTTGCCACTACTAACCAAGAAAACCAGGTAGGCTGAGAATAGTGTTTGCTCCTTTTGAGATTCCATCACCACATATTCTTTTTAATTAGAACCTGTTTACGATCACCGTACCAATTATTAATGAATAAAATATGACGATAATTTATTGTCAGCGTTTAAATGATTTACTCTTTTTAGTTTAGATAAAGAATCACGATCAATAATAATGGTAGAGAGGATGAAAATAAATTATGGTTCCATCTTTTTTTATATCTCACTTCATGATTATACTGGTGAAATTTTTATAAAAGTGTCGAGTCTAAATTTTGTAAGATACAAACATGATTGTCAGTTGGTAGAATTAAGTGACATATTAAATAGGCTTAACAGCTATTTTATCAAAGATATTATAACTTCTTAATAAGAATGTTCCAAAAATTCTCTAGACTCTTTAGAAGGAGTGCACACGAATAAATGATGTGCAGAAAAAGTATTGCAGAGAACTGCTGTAGAGGAGATAATAGAGGAAAAAATATAATAACATATATATAAATGATTGATATATCAATATTAAATATTTTTTTCTTTTATTAAAAAGTGTTTTTCTCTAAAATAATATTTAGCGTAAGGTTAATTGCTTTCTTCAACAATAGAAAATGATTATTTTACGTTAAACTAGTTGCTCTCTTCGATGATAGTGGAGCAAACTCGTAGCTAAGCTTAGACGTAAGGAACACTTACCCAAGGCACACAATAAGTAGTATTTAATTTCTAATGATTTTACATAAAAAAGCTCGTAAAATATGTGAGTAATTGAGTGTTTAATAATTTTTTATTTAAAATTTGATGTATTTATTAAATAATTTATTTGATATATTAAAAAAATATAATTTACAAGCAAATTAATTTCATAAACAAACCTGTAGATGAGGATAGACTATCCATCGTTTTAGCAAGAGCTTGTCCATCTAATAACTCAATGTTTTCATCTTCAATCACCTTCCTACTCCCATTACATCCTCCCCTGCCACTCTCGACTCAACCTTGGCAGTGTGGGACAGCATTTTCGGACGGTAACCGAAGACCCTTTAAAAACTACTTTTAACACTCACATGTTCAAGTAAAATATAAGCTTAACCGTAAAATAAATATTTAAATTATATTTTTTCTAGTTATACGTTTAAATAATTTTTCAAGTTAAACATGTGTCTAACGTTTTATTTTGTTATTTAAATAAATTTTTTTGTCAACAGACGTTAAAAAAAACTTATTCATCTAATCAAAACATGATACTTGACATATATTTTTTTTATTTTTGATTTTTTAAAAAAATTAAAATTTCTTTAAAAATCTCAAAGTTTTAATTTTTTTCAATTAAACTCTCAAATCACATCTCACTCACCGTCTAGCATCCTCACACGTCAGTCGTTCACCGTCTAAATATCGTGTACCTCACCGTTCGACATGCCCCATCCTCTAACCATCGAACATAACCCAATTGACATATTTTTTTCATTGTTGGATGTTCGTCGACGATTCATTCGTTAATTTCCGATAACGAGATGATAGAATTTTCAGTCGTGGTAGTCCAACGAATGCAAAAGTGACTTCTAATAGTTGAATCAGTGGTGGGAAAAAAGAAATTTAAGGGTTTATAGTTTGAATTTTTTATTTAGAGAAATTAAAGATTTTAGATTTTTTATATGAAAAAATTATTTAAAAAAAATAAAAAAATAGCAGAAATAAGTCAATCATCGTGTTCTGATTGGATAATAAATTTTTTTATCAGCCGTGACAATTTTTTTATCTAAATAATAAAATAAAACGTTGAATATTATTTTAGCCCAAAAATAATTTAAATATCTAACTGAAAAAATATAGTTTATAATTTTTTTTCGACGGTTAAGCTTAAAATATATTTTAAAAATACAGATAAATATTAGTTTCAAAACTGTAAAATGACAACATGTCAGCCCAAGATTTCAGACATCATCTCTATTTTTTTTTTCTAATGGTATCTTATCTTGTTCCTTTGTCCTGTTATAATGTTGAAATGAACTCAACCCATCCCTAAGTGGTTTATCACACTTATCCTTATATTTATATCTCCATTTCATAAATTATAAGTATTATATTTTACGGTTAATATTAAAGTTTTGTCTCTTAATAATATCGTTTATAAAATTTAAATTAATTTTTTTTAAAAATAATATATTTTATCATTACACTCGACTCTCGTAAATAATCTTATATTGCACTATGTTTGCCACTTTATTGTCCCACATCATGAACTTACTATATAATTAAGACATCGATCAAATCTTCATTTTCTGTATTTTGATGAATCAATAATCCATAACCTATGCTTTGTAGCAGTACTAATTCATGGCGGTCAGTTGTCTAATTATTAGAAAAAGGAAAAAGAATGGGACCCAGGACCAGTAAAGAACTAATCGGCGCCTCAAGCGCCACCGAGTTGTCTCCAATTCTAGACATGGCCTCCTGTCATTGCCAGTGCCACTTTCCCTTGTGACAAATTCTGCAGAAACTCGGTTAACCCTTGTATTACCACAGCTTTTTTTTTTTTTTCTCATTTGTCTTTCCAACAAAGAAGATAAGATACCCTAACAAGCTCAAATTCTTTTGTTCTTTTTCGAGATAAGAGATCCAATGGTTTCTGGGTCACCATATTTTCAGGTTTCTTTCTTCTTCTTCTTAGTACTGGGATGGTTGGTGTGTGATTCTATGGCTGGTGACCCTTATGTCTTCTATGATTGGACTGTCTCCTACCTCACAACTTCTCCTCTGGGTGATAAACAATAGGTTATCTTCTCTTGCACCTTGTTAAATTTATGTTCTTGTTCAAAAATTTGATCTTTTTTTCCTTAAAATTTTTGTGGGACTTGGATGAATAATGTATGTTGTGAGTTATATGTTGAATTGTCTGCAGATTTCCAATTTTCTCTGCTGAACGTATAGTTTGTAACTATAAGGAGTGAAATTATTGGGTTTTTTTTTGGAGTTGTAATTAAATTATGACAAGAAAACCATCTCTAGATTCAAAATTATTTCGAGGAAATATGGAGTTCATAAAAGAATAATGTTTTTAAGGTTGTTCAGCATGTTCATTCTATTTTATTTTATATTCCAACATGTAAGCAGAAAATATGGAATTTCTATGAATTATTGATAAGTTATGCTACTTTAACATCAGAGCAATTCAATCTACCGGAGGAAATGAGTTCAAAGCATGTTTTGTTCACCGTTTATGGAGGTTGATGTGTATCTTCCCTCGCCATTTATAAATTATTGATAAGCATGTTTTGTTCATTCTATTTTATTTTATATTCCAATATGTTGCTTTTCTGCTTCTGTCTTTGATTTAGTTTTTGGTAGTTATTGTCAATAATGTCTGAATCTTGCCTGTTCAGAACCTTGAATCATGCCACCTATATGTATATATTTAATACCATTGTTCCAGGTGATAGGGATCAATGGGCAGTTTCCTGGACCAATCCTCAACATCACTACAAATTGGAATGTTGTTGTCAATGTCAAGAATGATCTAGATGAGCCACTTCTGCTTACATGGTATGATTATGAAGGATAGAATGATGGAGAAAAATATCAGAAAGAGAAAAAAAGTTGATATTAATCTTAATATTTTTTTTATTCTAATGTAGGAATGGTATACAACATAGGAAAAACTCTTGGCAAGATGGTGTTTCGGGGACTAATTGTCCGATTCCTGCTGGTTGGAACTGGACGTATGAGTTTCAGGTCAAAGATCAGATAGGGAGTTTCTTTTACTTCCCTTCCTTAAACTTCCAAAGAGCTGCTGGCGGCTATGGAGGAATCATTATAAACAACAGAGATGTCATTCCGCTACCGTTTGAGATGCCTGATGGTGATATTACTATCTTTATAAGTGACTGGTATACTAAGAGTCATAAGGTCTGCAATTTTTTTTTTCTGTCTGTCAGCTAATCATGTTTACCTTTTCTCCCGTACTAAACGATTTCTCTTGTGGAAAAACAGGGATTAAGGATAGATGTCGAGAAAGGAGTTGACCTTGGTATTCCTGATGGTATCCTAATTAATGGACTGGGTCCATATCGTTATGATCAGGCGCTTGTTAAAGACGGGATTGTTTACCAGATCATAAATGTCGAACCAGGTACATAAATACTTGGTTTGCTGCTGTTCAGGTTCTTGGAACATTATCTCGTTATAATTCATATTCGTCTTCCATATTTTTTCTAGCTAGTCCCTGATTATGTGTTTCATTTCTACATTCTTTCATGATAGATGATATTCGATATATTAGACATCTGAATCAAAATATCAGTTTATTGATAACTTTTTTGAGGGCAGGCTTGGATGTTTCATGAAATATAAAATTATGGCTTTACAGTTCCAAACAATTACAAAATTTTATCATGCTTTGCACAGCTTAAGGAAATTGGTAAGTTTTTGTGCTTGTTTTTGGGATGCGTTTCTGGTTTTGTTCTTGCATGTATTATTGAACTCATGTTTCTTTGGTTCTGGTTGTTTTGATTTAGTATGGATTTGTGTTTTGATTTAGTACTGTTATATCCAGACGTTTTATATTTAATCTGAAACAGGAAAAACATACCGCTTTAGGGTCCATAATGTCGGGATTTCAACTAGCTTGAATTTCAGAATTCAAAACCACAACCTACTTCTCGTTGAGACGGAAGGATCATACACAGTTCAGCAAAACTACTTGAACATGGACATTCATGTGGGTCAATCGTACTCATTCTTGGTTACCATGGATCAGAATGCTAGCAGTGATTATTACATTGTAGCCAGTCCTCGGTTTGTCAAATCATCCGACTGGGCTAAACTTAACGGAGTCTCTATCTTGCACTATTCTAACTCTCAGGGACTTGCTTCAGGTCCTCCTAATGATTACGACACATATTTCTCGATGAATCAAGCACGATCGATAAGGTTGTAGCCCATTTTATTTTTTATTTGAACTGCTATATAAATGTATGCTTTAAAACCCTTGTTTAAAATATAAGTAGTCTAAAATATCACTTTAACTTAGTCTTCCTGGGGCATTTATAGGTGGAATGTCTCTGCTGGTGCTGCACGTCCGAATCCGCAAGGATCTTTCAAGTATGGTGACATTACTGTGACGGACGTGTATGTGATCCTCAATAGGCCTGCGGAGCTTATAGATGGAAAACACCGTACGACCCTTAATGGCATTTCATACTTATCACCTTCAACACCTTTAAAGCTTGCTCAGCAATTCAAGATTTCTGGGGTCTACAAGCTTGATTTTCCTAATAAACTGATGAACAGACCTCCCAAACTCGATACGTCTCTAATTAATGCCACTTTCAAAGGTTTTATGGAAATAATTTTTCAGAACAATGACACCAGAGTTCAAAGTTACCATCTGGATGGCTATGCATTCTTTGTCGTAGGGTGAGCTTTTAGCTTTTGATATCTTTCTTTATCCATGGATGCCGGGATACATGAATTTGACAATTTCCAACTCTTTCATAGTATGGATTTCGGGGTATGGACCGAGAATAGCAGAGGCACATACAACAAATGGGATGGCGTTGCACGCTCTACTACACAGGTATATCTCTACCTTGTGATCTTGACCTCAAATGCTTTCAAATGAAAATGCTCGGCAAAAGCTTAAGGAAGAGGAAAGCACGAACTCAATGGAACTTACAGAACAATTTTATATGTTCAAAATACCATGTATAGACAACCACTTCTAACATTATACCTGGTTGCAGGTTTTTCCTGGAGCCTGGACAGCAATTTTAGTTTCTCTCGACAATGCAGGCATTTGGAATATCCGTACGCAGAATCTCGATTCATGGTATCTGGGCCAAGAAGCCTATGTGAGTGTTGTGAATCCCGAGGTTGATAATTCAGAGGTTCTGTTGCCAGAAAATTCTATATATTGTGGCATCCTATCGTCCTTACAGAAGTAAGATATCAAAGCAACACAGTTTAGTTTCCTCTGTAATTTGCTTTATTTTTCCTTTGTATTGTTGTGAACTTCTGTAATTTTCTTTGTCCTGCAGGGATCAGGCTCAGAGAGTTAATTTCTCCGGCACAACATCGATTTCCGATTCAAGTAAAACAGTATTTCTTATGTTACTCGTAGCCTTAATCGGACATTCATTCAGGTGGGGGGGGATGAAGTAAGCTCCCAATGATAAGAGATCAGATGGCCTTTTGTTGGAGAGAAAAATTATGATCAGTAGAGTAGCATGCGGTAATCGGTATTGTTTCCCGGAAAATCTTGTATCATTTTTAGTGCACTTGTTATCATTCAACATTGTGCAAGAATTATGCCATTGAAATAGGTACATTGTACAAGCTATTATGAAGAGTAATGACACGCATGGTCTTACATTGGCCATCATTTTTTCAGTGCCAGAAAGCATAAACAGCAGTGGAAATATAAACCAAGAGAGCTGAAGAAACCAGAATGACCAGCGCCGCCACCGCCTGAACCGAAGATTTACTCCCACAAGACAACAACCCCAACCGGATCTCGATCACGTTCACCATCGAAAGCATCAAAAACAAGCACCCCATAACTGACCCGGCAGCAGAACCCATCATCCCAAACCTCAAAACTCTTAGGTTAATATGAGCCCTGAATGCTTCATCAACATCTTTGCTGTTCAACAAGTTGATGGCAAGCTTTAGACCCTGAGCTACCAGGGACGAGAAAAGGAAGAAACTGAAGGAGACAACCTCGAAGACAAGGAGCCTTTTCGCTACATCAATGTCGGCGTCACAGGGGGCTCTATTCTCAAGGCTATGCTGGCCAGCGGTCGTTAGAGAAAGACCGACAAAGACTGCGACGGTGAATAGGGAGTTGACGTTGACAAGACCGTCCAAGGCTGTAACGTGAATGCTTGTCGTTGATGATGAAGAAGTGGAGGATGTTGAAGTCAGTCTTCTGGGGTTACCGTCTTCGGTATGGTCTTTCGGGTGCCGATCGGATCTGGAAAACAGATGAATTTACAGTGTCAATAATCTTAAAACAAAACAGAAAGTTTCCAATGAAAATGAAAGGGAAATAAAACTTTACGCATTCATTATTGAATATTGGGAATTTGGGTCGAGTTATTTGAAGGGTTTGTGCTTCCTGGTACAGAGGAGGCCAACTGGCCAAGGTTGTCCCAGGTTTCCCTTTTCTTTTATTGCTTGTGGAGCTTGTTTTCTGTTTGTTTAGGAAAGAAAATAGGGTGGGAAAAAGACGGATGCTTTGCTTTAGATTTGCTTTTGGACTTCCTTTTGGACCAAGGGAATTGTTACAAGAAAAGAAAAGTTCAAAACTTTGACACGGGAAACAAACAAACAACAGAGAGTTCGTTTCAGCTTTTGATAAGGGATCAAATCAATGTCCTTGAAGACAAGAAGATAAACTAGAACGGCTTTTTGTTTCTGCGAGTAACCACTATGTTGTCCGTTTAATTTAACAAAGGTCAAATTCTGGTCTTGGTCCATTTATTATACTCAAATTTAGGATGTAGTCCTCTATCAAGTCACGGGTTATTACTTCTCTAGTTACTTTTCTCTACAAAAGAAAGTAATGAATATGTTTTCGTGACAAATAGTATCGGAGTAACTATTTGATTCTTCGATTATACGTCGAGCGATCCAGTAATAGATAGACAGGATGAACAATTGTGACAGTGATTCATCACGAGATTAAATGCCGTTTCTTGAGATATAAAAACATGGCGCTACACATTATTATACATATTTTTTAACTCTCGAAAGATATATGCATCACATCATATGACATACATTAATTGAAATCAACGCCAGTTCATCTCTTAATATTTGCTACGCTACTCAAGCAAATGAAGATAATTTCATTTTTTTAACAGCAAATAATTTTGCAGCAAATTATGGGTCATTGTTTGTTTCACAACAAAGAAACAAGGTCGTATGTAAAACACAATTAAATCAGATAATTAATCTAAAGTTCCAAGTACAGCGGAATAGCGGATGAAGAATTCTCGTGCTATCTGGTAAAAGATTAATTTGCCTGCTTTTTTTGTTAGGACCCCCCGTAAAGCTTTAATATAATAGCAAAATCACTTAAAACTTAACAAAAAGACAACAAACGCTAACACTTGAAACATTCTGATCCGTGGCGCATTGGTAGCGTGTCTGACTCCAGATCAGAAGGTTGTGTGTTCGATTCACGTCGGGTTCAAATTCCGTAAATTTTTTTCCTTTGCTGGCCATCTACTTGGGGCCCAATAAATAGAACCATTCCAAGTTTCGTTAAGAACCATATCGGGTTCATAATTTCATAAACAAGTTTATTTTTAAATTTCACAACAATTTACTTTTACACTAGCTTGTATACCCACCTACATTCGGGAGAAATGTTTTTAATATTTTTATTTTAGAATTAGTTCTTCGGTTCAAATGATTAATTAATAACTCATAAAATTAATAATTAAACTATTAAAATCATAAAATAAATAATATATCCATTCAAGATATAAAGAAGTCATTCCATGAGTTACAAAGCAAAGCCAAAATATGGACATCAAGGCAAAGGACAAATGTTTTTAATATTTATTAACACTAAAAGAGGGAAATATGCAGTATTGAATATGCTGTCTCACGTTGCAGCAACTCAAGGAATCTATAGAGGACAAACTAAACATTAATATATTGAAGGATAAACCTTAAGACGGCGAATCCAATGCTATTCCGAATCCAAAGCCTCCATGTCCACGCCTTAAACCAAGACGATCGCAGATGGGGGTCATGTCTTTTCAATTGTAGAAACCTATTCATCAATTCTCACCAGAGCACTTGAACTTTCGAGTGGTCATCTAAATATATTCAAGTAGACACACCGTGAGATAGCTAGCAAATCTTAGGTGAAATGGTGTTAAAGAAAGAGATGACACAAAAGGTACTTACCACCAGAATGAGATAATGAGATTTGAGAACGAGACGCTACAACGATGGGAGGTTTCTCGATCATGTTGCCTTGTAAGAAAGCAGCCACAAAAGATCATACAAACTCTCATTCCAAAGCCTAAAAATATAATCATGGCAAACGAGAAAATCATGGGGGGAGAGAGAGTGCAGAATGTTTTTAATTGGGCAAAGGATGCTGCAGATTGAAGTAGGATACCTGAACCAATCGAACAAAGATTGCAGTTCCGGTTCAGGTATTTCCTCCGTTTATCTTTGGTTGCTGTTGCTTTAGTGCTTTTCAAAGCTTTTGTACTCTATAATTGTCATTCCAGCATTCTTGCTTCTTTTGAAGAACAGCTGCTCAAATCAAATAAAAAGTAAAGTTTAAAAAATGGTAATTATTTCATGCACAAGCGCTTGTAGAAACTTTGTTTACACAAGTGCCTTTGTTTTAGGGCTTAAGGACTCCGTTTAAAGTTTAGGGGTGTAAGTGTAGTAGTTTTAAATTCACGGTTTGTTGATAGAATTTAGAGTTAAGATTTAAGATTTATAAGTTAAAACCTCTCTAACCATATTACTTTAAAACCTAAACCCTAAATTCTAACAATGAACCCTAAATTCTAAACCCCTAAACTACAACCCTAAACCCTAAAATTAAGGCGCTTGTGAAAATAAAAAATTTCTACTGCTTTGTTTGGAATAATAATCCGTTAGGAAATGCTACAAGGCAGAAGGTAAAATACCCGTAAAATGCTCAAAACCTGCAATTTCCAACAGATAAATAGATTTTCAACCAAAACTTAGCAATCCTATAAAAAACAAATATACAGCTCACCGAAAGCAAGGTCAATATCCCATATATGCCATACATGGATTTATCGGCTTTTCCAAACAAAATCAAGAAACTATGACCAAATTTCTAAATCTCTTAGAACGAGTTTGAGAACTTGAATTTAATTTGAAGGAAAAGGTATTGATATAAATTGTGTTAAAGCAATTGTAAATGGAAACCTTTGGACTATTCTCAATTCCATGGATTCATTGGATTCGGATATGAATTTAATTGATAACTGTATGTTTGAGAATTTGAAATTCATCTTTTATTCCCTTTCAAATGTATAACTAAATTGATTATCATCTCATACACCGGCAGTGGAAACTAAAGTTTCCACAAGCGGATTAGTTTAAGGGTTTAGGGTTTAAAGGTTAGAGGTTTAGATTGTAGGGTATAGAATTTAAGGTTTACGGTTGAAATTTAAGGTTTAATGTCTAGGTGTTAGGGTTTAGGTCCAAATCAAGCCTCCTGAATTCATCTCCCCAAAGGTAGCATTAGTAAATTTCGCAAATTATTTCTCGTTATCTATTGACCTCAATAAATTCAATATTCTCGCACATACTTCCAATCTATCACTCAAACTCAAACATGAGTTATCACTCATGCATGCAATTAATACCTTATACACTAAATTTCTACATGTAGAAGAAATTTGGAGAAACCTATGTCCTCGTTTATTTTGTGTTATAAAATGTATGTTGAATGCCCTAGCAATAAAGAAAACCAGGGAGCAAATATCACAAAAAGGTACTACTAAGAATACATGCCTAAAAGCAAAGTACTCACTAGAGAAATATGATGATCACGTGGGCACTTACGAAGACCTACAATCCTCGAATCGTTAGAGTTTTAATAAGACTAAACTAAGGTAAACTAAAAGTCCTAAAAACTTGAGAAACCAAAGAGCCACCAAGCATAGGCCATTTTTGCATAAAAATATTCAATTGTTATCCTAACTGTTCATTTTCACAAAAGTATTCACATATAATAGCCCATCGAAAAGATTACAATCAAATCATTGAACTTATAGCATCAAAATAGAGTCGGGTCATATTTTAGTGGTGTTAAAAAAAACAAGTTATAGGACACTATAAGCCACATCCAGTAAGCATCAGCAAAACCTTTACCTAGACAAACTTCTCTTTGACATCATTGAGGAAACTCTAGTACGACGGAATAACATATAAATCTCACCCGTGCACATCATACAGAGAACATTGAATCAAAGAAACAATAGATCTCATAAGGTCTAAATAAGAAAAGAAACTGAAAAGCAGACATGCAGGATTACTGCAATAGGAATCTGGAACAAATTGATTTTATAAACCGAGAAATATCCTTTAACAATCATTCAAATATGCTTAAAATCACAATAGATCAAAACTAGCAAAATGGTTTAACTTCATTGTGAAATAAACCACAAACAAAAGCTAGTTAACATACCAAAATTTCATCCTATTTATCTTATCTATGTTTAAAGCAATTCATACCAAAACTAGTGCAATTAAAACAATAGCAAAACATTGAAATAACGCTGAAACATAATTCATCGAACCAGCATTTTTCATGAAATTTCCAAAACAGATAAAAGTCAAAATAAGGAATTACTTACTACCGGACTTAGAATAGGTTTTCAAGCAATTTCTAAGCCTCAAATATCATCAAGAATGATGTTCAGTTATTGTAAATCCAGAACACTCACATCGGACACTCTTGCTTGTTGCTGGAGCCCAATTTCACTTCGATTTCCCTTTCACATCGGACATTTGTGAATATAGGTATCTTTCCAATGAGGAAAGAACCATGTATTTGCTCCTAATCTAGCAGATACACCGCACAATCCTAAGAAAATAACTTTAATTAATGCAACCTAAGACAGAATAGATGTGCAGATTTTAAAACTTTCCAATCCCTTAAATTCAAACTCAAACATTAATAATGGAAATCTCACCAAGGTTCTGAGATTACACGCTTGTATCCATTCCTGATACTCACGACAATAATGATTACTTTATTATTAATATTTTATTAATTAAAGGAATTCAAGATGAATAAGAAAGTTAGAACCACCTGTTGACTGCTAGCTATTGCAACAAGTAGATACAGAGAAAAGATCTGTACAAATCACATGACAACGATAGAGAGCACGCATGTATGCATCCATGACCTTGTATGAATGGCTACGAGCGTGCTCTCTCTCATTGTCAAATTGATAATGTATCATATCTCAGAGTAAAATCTGCAAAAAAGAAGGGACATAATAAGAACATATTGCAGGGAAGCTATTACTTGATAGAAAAATATGCTCTAGTCATAATGGTTTGCTTACCATAGAATGTCATAAATTCCGTTACCATTGTTGGAATCATGATCCCAACAATTATAAAAAATTAAAGATAAAATGTCAAAACATGACCGACTCTATTTAGACAGGCAAACAAACAGATTGATAGATAGCCATTGAAAGCAACATTGTCCTCTATTGACGGCATCTCTGTACTCTATAGACTTAGTGACATCTAATAACATTTCTCTAGAGACATCGATGTCTTACATTTCATGAACATCGTAAACTATGTCAGTCTAAGCAAAACAATCTTCATATCCATGAATAGTACCAGCAAAATTCCAGAATGTCAATAACTATTATCATGGACTTGAATTCTTTTTACAAAAAATCACATTTTCTTCAAAAACAATCTATTTATTCATTTTAACATCAACATTTTATTATAATACATATTATGATTCAATATGAATTTCATTTATTATTCATTTTAGCATCAAAGTATTTTGACCTTAAAACTATTTTCTTATTCTAAATTCAGTTATAAGTTGCAGTATTACATGTGAATATGCATTATGAATTACAAATTAGATGGCATTGGATGAAACTGAACATTCCTTAGTTCTATGTTTGAACATGAATTGAAAATTTTATATTTAAAATGATATGCATACATTATATATAAATTTGATAAAATTCAATATAATTATACATTTGAAAGGTATAAAAATATAAATTTCAAAACCATATATCTATACACACACACACATAAGAGTTTCAAATTCAGCATCAAATAAGCATCCAAAAAGTTGATGAATTTGAAGGGAAAAAATCATGTATATCACATTTATAAGTATCCAAAATCATCTTTTGAAATCAAAGTTCCTAAAGAAACTCATACCTAGGACACCATGACTGTATGTAACATCCATTTAAAAAGGAAAAAAAAGACATTGAAACTGAAAAGTAATATCACATGCAATGACAGAAAATAACTTGGTAAGAAAATTGTTCACCAAAAACTCACCCAAGATTCTGGAGTTTTTCTAGCTGTCTGGACAAGCAAGAAGCAAGAGGTGGAACTCAAGTGTGATGTTCTTGCATGTTATAAAACCTTAAGGATTAAAAGACAAAAGTATTCTAGAAACTTATCAAACAACTTATGATCTGCAATTTTTTTACTAAAAAAACTACAGTGAATAGCTGAGTTTGACAAATAAAAGCTTAGAGAAGAGAAATCAAGGGTTTGATTCAAGTTTCAACTACTTATTGTTAAATAAAAAGGGAAATAAAACAAGGTTTTTTGTGAATTGTATTTTTTAACAAGATTTCTAGAAGAAAAAAAAGGCAAAAATCAAGTCTTTTCAAAGCACAAAGAGTTAACATAGGCTAAAAACCTCACAGCAATGAACAACCCTAATCTTAAAATTCACTAAAAAAAACAAGGCATTAAAAAAAAGTTGAGAGAAACAGTTATGAAGAACAACCTTGAACATAATTCCTAGATCCAGACCCAATTTATCACTCACCAAACAACCAACAGCAAAGTTTCAAATTAAAGCACAAATAAAACCCAGAAAAAAAAAGAAGATACAACAGAAAACACCCACTTTGCCACTTGCACTGCAGCATAGTCAAAAGCAACACTTTTAAGCAAAAGGAGTGAAAAGGAGAGAGAATTTTCGGGCAATAAATAAATAAATAAATAAAAGGAGAATACCAATGGTTTCAGTCCAATCCTAGGAAAAGATATAAAAAATATTATCCTCAATGAACAACCCGTTGATCTGAGGCACTAATTTTTTAAGGGTAAAATATAAAAATGATCACTCAGCTTTCATCTTTCTCCTATTTTGGTCACTCAACTTTAAATTTTTTCAATTTAATAATTAAACTTTCAAATTGTTCCTATTTTAGTCACTCTGAATTATTTTAATATTATTTTGGTATGATATGGTATTTTTTATTATTTAATATATAAAAAAATTATAATAAAAAATAAAAAAATAAACCCACAAACTGTTCACTGACCACTATTCGTCGGAGTAGGATGCCACTGCCAACGGTCATAGACGGTGGTCTTTCGGTCTTAGATTTTACCGGTCACTTTGTCTCACCCCTGAGCCTGAATATGACCTTTATTTTACCAGAAAATGCTTCGAAGTCAACAAAAAAAAATCTTAAGCCAGGGAACCAAAACGTTTTCGTCGAGATTCGCAAGTTTTAAGACATTTTTCAGTGAAACAACCACGGGATTATGACTTAACGTGTCAAAACGAGTCCTCCGATGCAATTTGGGATCAAACAGTCGTCAATTCTGAATGTCGATGGTGGTCGGCAGTGAAAACAATCGGCAGCGGTTATTTTAAATATTTTTAAATTCAATAATAATAAAATATCATTTTTTATCATTTATTTTAAATTGTTTTTATATTTAGTAATATTAAAACAATGCTATGTCATACCAAAAAATAATAAAAAAATCAAAAGTGACCAAAACATGAGCAATTCGAAAGTTCAGTTATTAAATTGAAAAAAATATAATGTTGAGTGACCAAAATAAGAGAGAGGAGAAAATTGAGTGATGGTTTTTATATTTTATCCTATTTTAAATAATATCAAAAATTTAATTTTAACAATGTTAATAAAATAAATTGAGCTAAGTATCACATGTGACAAATTATCACAATATTTCTTCTTTCCTAATCAGTATGTCATGTTGACTACAATTATAAAAATCACAAGTATTTTTAGAGTTGACTGCTAGTGCCAAGTCGCTTGAGCAAGTGCATGGTTTGACTTATGGCCTATTTGGTGGGCAAGAGAGCTCAAATAGGAGGACACAGAACTTCCCCAACAACTCGCAGTCTTACTCTAGAAGGAATTAGAATCATTGGAGCCAAGGTAGATGAGCTTCGAACCAGAATTCGAGATCCAATCGTAGGTCAAAATCTGCTCGCTGTAGTAGGCCTTCATCTTCGTCTATGATGAGCTCTAAGGGCTCACAAAAAACGCATCTATTTATGAATAGTGCGGGCGTAAAGATAAGGGTGAGTGTTGGGGGACATCCAGAGTTTTCTATGGTTGTGGGTCACCAGATTATTTTTTAAGGGATTGTCTGACAGCTGCTGACACCACCTCGGTTCAGACTGAGAATACCTCTTATCCAGCTCAGAGGGGTCGGGGTTTCGCTAGATAAGAAGCGAGCCACATGTCAAGATATCAAAGTGGGGGTACGATCTAGTATACTGCTAGGGTACCAGCGAGACAGTACGCAGTCAAGGCTCTGGAAGACTGTGAGGTTACTGATGTTATCTTAGGTCATTTACCTTGTTCTTTGTTCCTATAGTTGTTTTTGTAGATTCGGGGTCTACTCATTCCAACATCCGTAGTAGAATATCTCAGCAGTGAGGTATACATGCCGATGATCTTGAGATAAGGGTCTGTGTGACTAGTCTTTTGGGGTATGATATTTTGGTGAATGAGGTGTATCAGAGGTGTCCGATAGAGGTTCAAGGTTCGATTTTTATGGCTGATTTGATGGTATTGTTGTTCCAAGAGTTTGATGCCATCCTAGGGATGGATTGGTTATTTGAACATGATACGCGTTTGGGTTGTATAGCGAAGAGTCTTAAGCTTCGTGGTTTAGACTGAACCAAGCTAGTAGTGAAGGGTGAGAAGAATCTTTGCTTTTCCAATGTAGTATTGACGTTGGCAACACAAAGAATGATCCAACAAGGTTGCGAGGTCTTCTTGGCTTGCGTGGTTAACACAAGTGTGGAAAGTCCAACGCTCAAGAGTCTTCATACTATTAGAGAGTTCACCAATGTGTTTCTAGAAGAGTTGCCCGGGCTACCCCAGATTGTGAGTTAGAGTTTCGGATAGATTTAATGCTCGACACGACACCATTATCCATTGCTTCGTATCGCATGGCACCAACAGAGTTGAGAGAGTTAAAGAACTAGATTCAAGAGTTACTGGAAAGAGGTTTCATTCGGCAAAGTATCTTACCTTGGGGTGCACTGGTTTTGTTTGTTAAAAAAACATGGGTCGATGAGGATGTGTATCGACTATCGCCGGCTCAACAAGGTAATTGTGAAGAACCGTTATCCTATACCAAGGATTAATGACATGTTTGATCAGTTGAGGGGTGTTCGTTTGTTCTCAAAGATCGACTTGAGGTCAGGTTACTACCATTTGAAATTAGTAAATGAGAATGTTAAGAAAATTACCTTCAAGACGCGGTATGGACATTATGAGTTCTTGGTAATACCTTTTGGGCTTACCAATGCACCAACAGCCTTCACAGACTTGATGAACCAGATCTTTTAGCCTTACCTAGATTAGTTTGTGGTAGTTTTTATTGATGACATATTGGTTTACTCGAGCTCAGAGGAGGAACATGATTATCATCTTCATATTGTTCTCTAGACCTTGAGGGAGAGACAACTTTTTGCTAAGTTCAGTAAATGTTAGTTTTAGCTCTCGGAGATGGCATTTTTAGGCCACATTGTTACAGCATATGGGATCTGAGTTGATCCACATAAGATTCAAGCAGTGGTAGAATGGAAACCACCTAGGAATATCGTGAAAGTCCGTAGTTTTCTTAGGCTTGCCGAATACTATCGTCGTTTCGTCAATGGCTTTTCTATTATAGCGACACTGATGATCAAATTGTTACAGAAAGAAGTCTCGTTTGTGTGGAACGATAGAAGACAACAAAGCTTCGAGTAGTTAAAGGCTTATCTTATGGAAGCCCCGATGTTGACGCAACCTGAACTGGGAAAAAATATGTTATGTTTAACGATGCTTTTCTAAATGGGCTTGGTTGTGTTCTTATGAAAGAAGGTAAGGTAGTTACTTATTCTTCAAGACAACTTAAGCCTCATGAACGAATTTACCCTACACATGATTTGGAGCTTGCCACGGGTATCTTCGCTTTAAAGATTTGAAGATATTATTTGTATGGGGAAAAGTGATACATCAACACCAACCATAAGAGCTTAAAGTATCTGCTCACCCAAAAAGACAAATTTGAGGTGAAAGCGATAGATTGAGTTGTTAAAGGACTATGATTGCATCATCGAGTATATTTTTGGTAAAGCGAATGTGGTGGCTGATGCCTTGAGTATAAAGTCTATGTTAGATTTGAGGGCGATGTTTGCCTGTTTGAGGATGACTGAGGATGGTGGGTTGTTAGCTGAGCTTCGTTTAGAGCCTACCTTAGTGCAAGAGATCAAGAGGACACAAGTATTAGACAAAGAATTGGTAGCAAAGATTGGGATGGTTTAGATGGACGAGGTATCTGATTTTGAAGTACGAGACGACAAGGTCTTGTATTTCAAAGACCGGTTATATGTCCCAACCATGGAGGATTTACGAGATTGTATCCTTCGTGAGGCGTATTAGAGCCTGCTTACTGTGCATCCGAGCAACAACAAAACTGTATCAAGACCTTCGTCATTTTTAGTAGTGACCTAGCATGAAAAGAGATGTGTTCGAGTTTGTGACAAGATGCTTAGCTTGTCAGCAAGTTAAGGACGGGCATCAAGTTTCTTCAGGCTTGCTTCAGCCCATCCAGATTCAACAATGGAAGTGGGATCATGTGACCATGGATTTTGTGATAGGTATATCGTTAGCACAAAAGAAGCACGATTCTATTTGGGTAATAGTGGATCGTTTGACCAAGTCTGCACATTTCTTACCTGGTGTATAGATTTTACGCTTGAGAGGTTAGCACGGTTGTACATCTAATATATTTTAAGGTTGCATGGAGTGCCATCATCGATCATATCAGATAGAGATCTACGTTTCATGGCAAGGTTGTGGAAGAAAATTCATGAGGCTTTGGACACCAAGTTGCAGTTTAGCATGGTTTTTCATCCTCAGAGCGTTGGTTAGTTATAGCGAGTTATCCAGATTTTGGAGAATATGCTTCAGTGTTGCACCATTGATTTTGAGGGATGTTGGGAAGAATACTTACCTCTTGTTGAGTTTGCTTACAACAACAGTTTCCAATCAAGCATCAATATGGCTCCCTTTAAGGCCTTGTATGGACGCAAGTATAGAACACCCTTGTGTTATATCGAGCTAAATAAAAGAAAATTTATGGGGTTGGATTTGATTAGACAAATTGAAGAGAAAGTTCAGATAATCAAAGAAAGACTACAAGCGGCCTTTGATCGATAGAAAGCTTATGAGGACTGGAAGCGTAAGCACATCGAATATGATGTTTGTGACAAAGTTTTCTTCAAGGTGTCACCATGGAAAAGAGTAACCCACTTTGGGCAGAAGGGCAAGTTGAGCCCGAGGTTTATAAGACCATATGAGATTCTTGAGAGGGTTGAACTCCTAGCTTACCGGTTACCCTTACCTCTGGAGATGGCACGCATCCGCAACGTGTTTCATGTATCTATGTTACGGCGTTACCATTTTGATCCTTCCCATGTTATTCCGCTTGAAGAGATTGAGATCAACACCGAATTGACCTATGAGGAAGAGCCGAAAAGGGTTTTTGACAAAAGGGTCAAGGAGCTTCGCAATAAGTTTATACCTTTAATCAATATGTTGTGGAGGAACCACGAAGTCGAGAAAGTCACGTGGGAAGTTGAGAAGGACATGAAGTTGCTTTATCTACATTTTTTTTTCTAAAAGGTAAATTTCGAGGACAAAATTTTCTTTAAGGAGTAGAGAGTTGTAATGACCTGGATTTCAAAATATGAGGGCCAGGTTAACCCGAGTCGTGGGCTTTACATCTTGAGCCATGTGTTTGGGTCTTTGTTTTCTCAAATGAACCTTATTGGGCTCAATTATGGTTGTTAGGCTTGAGCTTTGGACTTGGTCATGTGTTGGGTGGAAGATTAAGGGACAAAATGGTAATATCATCTTATTTTTGAAGGGGGAGGTTTAGAGCTTTTATTTTACCTGCATAAAGTTGTTTTGGGTGATCTCACCATGTCCCTTTGTCTTCTTCCTTCATCCAAAGCTCATCTCTCTCTCATGTACCAAGTTTAAATATGTAATCTTTGTCTTCTAGAGTGGAAATCCCGGAATCAAGGTTTTAGGAGAGTTGTTTAGTATCTAAGGATCTACCTTTCAAGGTAAGTTTCATTAAGTTTGGAGGATGTTGGTTTTAGTGGGGGTTTGAGAAGTTGGTCGGGAAAGGGAGTTTTAATCACATTACTAGCTGGTAGATTCTTTCTTTCCACTCACATTTCCTTTAGCCACGTTATAATCTGAAATTACAACCTCTTGTGTAGTAAAAGAAGTGAGAGAACCTTCCAAGGAGCTTGGGAAAATGAAGTCTTGAGGAGCTTGGCTAGAGGATTCTTTTCAGCTTTGAATCAAGGTTAGTACACTACCAACTCCTTTGTGTTCTTGGAAATCATGAATGGGATTGCCTTGTGGTTTGGTTGACGTTTTGGTTATTTGAATGCTTATAGCCTCTAAAATGGTAATTCTTAAGATTGATGTTAAAATGGCTAAAATTTGGTAGGAAACTACTTAAAACACATTCCATATCCTGTAGGTTCAGTTTGGGGTTGTGCCTTTGGGTTTTAGGGGCATTGAGGGTGATTTACAAACTCTAGAAAATGAATTCTGGGTTCGAGTATCGATACGGGTGAGGGCGTATCGATACCCTGTGTTAAGTTTTGAAGAACACAGACATCTTGTGAATGATGTATCGATAAGCCTGAAGAGGGTATCAAAACCTTTTTCTCATCCGAATTCCAATAGCCAATTTTGGTATCGATACACTTTTAAGTGTATCGATACGCTTTAAGGTATCGGTACACTTTCTCGTGTATCGGTACGAGGTTGTTTGAATAAAATCCTGCGTATGTAAGTTGGGTATCGATACATTTGGAGGCGTATCAGTAAGGAGGGGTGTATCGATACCATCTAGGCAATCTGCCCAAAAAATAAAATTTGAGCTCGGTGGGCCTTTAAAGTGGTAAAATAAATAGTAAAATCGAGAAACTGAGATTTAAACCTTATTTACAAGCTTAACGGGTAATATCTTAATTAAAAACCTTGAGTGACTTGTTGTGTTGTATGATTAAAGATCTTTGGTGGATCGAGTAGTGAATGTATGCCACGTAAGGGCATTATTATGATTGAGTCACCTTGTTGATGGGATTTCGGATAGCCATGAAAAAAGTGAGTGTTGCAGCACCATGGTCAAGATCTCGAATGTATGAACCTGGGGCTTAGTGGGACCGAGACTCTTTCGAAGGCTCGATGAGAGATTCCGAGCATGAGTGTGAGTACTCGATGCTTAGTGGAACCGAGCCTCAATTAGAGTGTGTGTACCTAATGCTTAGTGGAACTGGGCCTCACTACAGGTTTGTTGATATTATTCATATGGTTGCTATGCGAAACTATTTACCTCCTATTGTTGATATGCATTGAGACAACTAAGGATTGGGATGCATTGATATGATATGATTGCCTTACTATCATCTTTATCTATATGCTCTTGTTTATGATTTGCATGAAGCATGGTTGAGTGGTAGTGTATCCACTGAGCTTCATTAGCTCAACATTCAGAATTGTTGTTTTCGTTCGCAGGTTTGTAGGTTGGTGTGCATTCGTCGGAGAGCCATTAGTGTAGGACTTTGGCATAGACTTATGTCTGAGTACAATGCTTAGATTTATTTGGGCTATGTATTCGTAGGACCCTATGTTGTATTGTAACTCTTATTTTTGATTTCAAATTAAATGTTGAATGCTTTAACTATGTAATTTTAGAAGTCGTTCCCCATGTAACATTTTAATTATGTTTCTATTTTGAAATATTTCAAACTTAATGGATCTAAATGAATGAATGTGGTTTAGGCTAAATCTAGTTGCGCTACTTTATGATTTTGGGTTCGAGCTTAAGGCCCAAATGTGACATACGGGTCGATGGTGTTATAGAGTTACATGGCTATATTTTGGTACACAAGCTCTGTAAAAAAATTTACACAACCCTTCATATTTAAGCTATAAAATCTAAAACCTAAATCTCTAGCCCTAACACCCTAAAACTTAAACCTTAAACTCTAAAATCTAAATTCTAACAATAAATCTTAAATTCTATACCCTACACACTAAACCCCTAAACCCAAAACCCTAACTCAAAGCCCTAAACCCTAATATGTAGCTTGTGTATTAAAGTATTTTCCTATATATATATATTAACAAATATTTAGTAGTTTCAATTAACTCGATTAATTTAACCATAACCGAATAAAAAGCACCCTTATCAAATATATATATATGTATATATTTGATCTATTTTTCCTATGTCCTTTTTCGGTGTTCCGTTTTATTCTCCAACAATAAAAATTAAATTATATGCCCTAACTATAAATTATGAACTCTAAAAATACACCATATCTTCAATTCCTTAAACCATGACCCTAAATTTTAATTTTAAACCTTAAACCAATTTTTTTTTTGTGTGGGCATAAATAAGATCAGTAAAAAGGGACATGACTTTTATTCCTACTAGACTAGAAAATGGACTTTTAATCATTTTGTACAACTGTCCAAATACCAAAAAGAGAATCCTATGCCTACATCTAAAAATATATTTAAATTAAGGTTTAAGGTTATAGTTTAAAATTTAAAAATTAATGTTGGGCACAGAAGGGCAGAGGATTTTTAATCTCCAAATACTATTTCATCCATTTGAATTTGTGAATTACAATAAACTTTACAAGTGGACTTAATAAAACAAATTTACAACCTACTGGGAAATATTTTACAGACAAAGGTTCATGGTCTAACATCATACATTATCCACCTCCGGGTATATTACATTGGCGTCTCTCCTGCGTTTGAAAATTATCATGCAAACGTACTGTTTCACAATCTCAGGCCGTCCCCATTTTTTCATGATACTCGAGTTTTTGTAAAGAAAAGCTGCGAAGAACAGGAGAAAGGCCAAAGCCGTGAAGGTCCCGCTGATAAGGAACAACCCCCGAAAGTCACCTACCGTAAGCCGGTTCACACTGCTCGAAGTATTGCCGGAGTCGAAACCGGTGGTCGGGCTTTTGAACCACGCATTTTCAAGCATTTGGAGCCGTCCATCTTCTCTTAGTTTCGCAATCTCCCTTGATATGTCAGCAACCATGGCTGAACCCTTGGGAAATGCCTGCACAAATTACACAATGTTAAGCACTAGGGCTATGTAGGGTACATTTATGACCGAAAACACGGCTGCGATCGCAATTTAAATCACCGGTATATACATCATAACTTACAAAGCCAAAGCCATTGGTGGTGGGCATGACGGGGCCGATCATCGAATAATGTGGTCGATATTTCTCTAGGAAGATGCTGATGTATGGCATCTCATCAATTATAGCAGAGAAGCCACCACTTTTACTACTTTCGGATAAAGCGTTTTCGAATTCTTCGGGAGAAGTAAGCCATGGAGAAGTAGAGCTAGAGTTGTTGAAGTTCAGATTGCCGATGACTTCTTGGGTAACAGGACCTATTCGATGTCCGACTCTGCTTATTTTCGAGTTGAGCTCAATTTGTTGGACTGTCATCATCGATGTCAAAGTCGCGGTGTAATTCGAGCCCAATATGAACACCACGAACACCCATAAAAGAACCATGGCTCTCGACAGATTGCTTGATAACCTTTCCCCTGCATTCACATCCGAAACGAATAAGTATAAACATCGACATGGAGTGTGTATTTTGACTCAAATTATAATTCGTAATTAAGTTGAGTTTTATTGTAATTTTAATGGGTAAAGATTACTTAGTAATTATAATTTATTTTAATGAGTAAATATTTATTTTACATAGAAAATCTTATTGAATAAGGTTTCTTGGTGACCAAGTATTTGAGTTTATAAATATAGGTTAGGTTTAGCCTTTTGAATTACAAGAGAACAAGAGGATGAGAGAATTATTCTCTAGAGAGATGTAATCACTTTTAGGTTCTCTACAACTATTACGACTCCGTTGTAGAGATGTGTATTGTAGATATGTTGGGAAGAGTATTTTGGTTCCACCGGGTCATGAAATTTGTACACCGGATTTTGAGATTACATGAGTTATCATGTATTTGTACTCTTCATGTTCTCTACGTTGATGTTGATAGTGGATTGTTTGTTTCTCTCGTACGTGGAGGTAAGATATGTTGAACTACGTTAAATGTTGTCTCTTGTACATATCTTGGTTTATGTCCTTATCGTTTTAGTTATTTTTTCGCATACCAAATTCCTAATATAACATGGATGTGTAAGATAGTAAGAGTGCTTACAATTTGCAAAAACAAGGACGGAGAAAGAAAACCGAAACATTCTTTCAATCTGTCTATTCGGTTGCGGGGTTTGTTCGACGAATGAAGGGCGTTCGATCAGCCAAATAACCGAAGCTGTTAAGACAAAAACTCCAACAATTGTAAGCCAAAGTCCTCCGGTGAGTGGTTTTAGGAAAATTCACAAGTTTCTACTGTCCTTGGGAGTTAGCCGAGTGACCATTCCCACCCCCATGTCCGTATATGGCAAGGTAAAATCCACGTACAAAGATCTGTTTGCCGTAATCGTTATGTCCCCAATAACAGCATCGTATTTCTGTTTTAAAATACCACAAATCGATAAATGCAAGTTTGCATAAACGAACCAAAACATTATTAAAAACCATACCTGGAGATACACTTGGTAGACAAGATCATCGTAAGCCTCACCGATGTTCGGGTTGTTATATTCGAATGGTACAAACTGATATAGCATTTGGTACTTCAAACCGTCCACTGCAGCCCTGAAAACATCAATGCAGAAACCAGAGACAATCGTAGCATTCGTGTGAAGATCACGGTCCACTTTCAGCAGTTGCGGGAACCCGTTAGTTACCGGAACACCAATCGTTAGGACTTTACTGCTCATTTGCATCATTCGACCTTTGGGAATAATAGAAGTCCCACCGGGCCAGATTATTGTTTCGACGTCGTCACCGTTGCGGGAATCGGAAAACAGACGCCTTCCATGAGTAAACCTGTTTGATTGCATGGTGATTTTGTTCTGGTCTCCAAATTCAGCTAAATATTTTGCTTCCAATGATGATGTTTGGGCACGGAGAATGACCCCGACTGTGTCATTTTCCGAGAGGTTAAAGGCCGGACTTCTTATTTCAAAATAATAATAATAATAATAATAATAATAATAATAATAATAATAATAATAATAATAATAATAATAAAGAGCTGGACTTCGGTAATATATGATAATTGGTATAATGGTTAAAACTTTAATCAAAACCGTTAGCATATAGAGATATACTTATTAGCTAGTGGCTAACGATATTTATATTATTATATTTTATATAAATTTAAATTTTAGTATAAAATTATAATATCTCTATTTAATAAAAAAACCCGCTTATACATTAGGCAAAAGTGAATATCTTTTGATGCCTTTATCAAACATAATAAAAAATTACTAATATTTATGAACATATATTATATTGTCTTAGTGAAAAAGCGTCAAAGCGAATACTGTTCATTTTAAGAGATATAAATTCAAATTATTTTGTCTACAAAATATATACACATTGTTAAAAGGTTAAGAATATCTATAAACATATATTATCTTGTAATAAATTTTAAATCATTCAAAAAATATATTCATCTTAAAAGACACGAGTTTAAATTACTTTATCTAAAATTCAAACTATTATTCTTCTTCTTCTATTATTATTATTATTATAAACTGCCTGCCCTAGATCTTTCCTTTCCAGAGAAGTTCTGGGAAATTTCGTCTGCATTATTTTTAGTCTAACATGTCGGTAAAATGGACTGCTAAGAACGTCAAACATTTTAAAATTAATTTTTTCATAAACTTATTTTGGGTAATTTCCAAAGTTCCAATTTAATATTTTTTTATTTATAATGATAAAATTTAAATCTACTATATTACTTAAAGACACTATTAAAAAATTACTTTTGAAGAATTCAACATTAAATATAGAATAATTATTTGATGTATTGACAATTAATTTTTTTTTCACAAACAAATTTTTAAAACTGTTACATATTCTTTTAAAGGCTCTAAACCTTAAACCACAAAATTTATTTTTAAACCTTAAAATATAACTAAAAACACTAAAACTTTAACCCTAACTTCTAAACCCTAAAACTAAACGCTTGTGAAAAATAAATTTTCTACCTTAAGTGCATAAAATATTTTTCCTTAAATATAAATATTATCGAGCAGTATTTCAAGTACAATAATTAGAGTATGAGATTCCAACTTGAAGATGTTAACTTTTTCAATTTTGAATACGATTGTTTTTTTCAATTTTTTATGATATTAGTTAATAATAGTAGTAATATAATAATGAATTAATAATTAGTTTGACTAAACCTTCATATATCTCAAGCTGTCTATTATGAGTTTACTTCACACAATCAAACTTAATTATTAAGAATAAACATTTTAAAACCGCTTTTCGAAACAAGTTACTCTATCATTAATTAACATCACCATTGGGAAAATGTTATTTTTTTTTAAAATCTTATTGTTGTCAACTTCTCACTAAAATCAAAGAAAAACAGAAAGGAGAAAATTACTCGGTTTATTCTTTAGGGTTTAAGGTTTAGGGTGTAGGGAAAGATAGAGGAAGAAAGACTTCGAAACAAGGTAAAATTCGTCTGTCTCATAATTTTATGTCACGTATATTAATAATTAATTTGAAAAAAATTATTGGTAGACATAAATACGCATAGAAAAAAGACAACGAATCACATTCTTTAAAACAATTGCGATGCAAAACCAGAGAGAAAGGAAAAGGCTTCAATTACCTGCAGATAAAGCATACAAAAGGTCCCCTTTAGAGTCTCTTGTATGGAGAACTGTCCCCGTTTCATTGTCCTTGTTTAAGCTACAGAAACTCGAAATCGCCATGGAAACGCAGCTGCGATAGATCTTCCCCTCCGTTGATACATTGATGATTAACCTAACTTCGCCGTCGCCGCCCACCGTTGGTGTAACACCATCTAGGCCACTTAGTTCTCCCAGAAGACTAACATAGAAAGCAAACAAGAGCAACGTTCGATTCTTCATCACTTGGCCAAATGATGTTTGCTCTCTTATTTGGATATCTGGTGGTTGGTACGTTCACTGATTTCGATTTTCTATATGTAATGGAAGTACATACATATAGCCATAGGTAGTATAAAAGTAAAAGGTTGACTTAATATAATATATTACAAAAATAAATCTGAGCAACCGCCTATATCTTTTTCTTGTTTGAATATTTGTTAATAGATTATAAATGTTTACATTTAACTATTAAATTTATTAGAAGGTTAAAAAGTAAAATTTCACATTTTATTAGGGAATGAAGGCGAAAGGCTCGTATAATTCCATATGTGAGATTAATCTATTCACATTTTTAAGGCATAACATTTTTTCACTCGTTGAAACCTGTCGCGGCCGTTTTTTAACCGAGTGTAAAAATAGCCTGACTATTAATTTTTGAAATTTTGGGTTTGCCTTTTATTTATTTAATCTTGAAAAATTAAGTTTTTTTATGTTAAATTGGATTTTTCCTTTATTTAATCTTAAAAATATTTTGAAGTCGCCACCAGTCACTTCGAGGTAGACCGGACACCATAAAAACAACCAAAGATTTATTTCTTTTAAAATTTGGGTTTGAGAGTCAGTTACGTCTGGGGAAGGATTAGCACCCCACAAACGCTCGTTATTGGTACCTTTTAATTTTACATGGCATTTTGAGAATAATAATTTGAATTTAATTTAACCCTTTAATTATTAACTGGATTTAAATTCTAAATGGAAATATCCTTTTATAAGGAAATATATTTTTATCCGAACATGAGATTAGAAGCACCCAGTTACTTTAGAACACTTCGATTCATATTCAAAAATATATTTCCAACAAAAAATGTTTTAATGCATGATGAATTATTGTCTTGTTTATTTTAAGTTCTAACTTAAAAGGCTCTAATTAATTGAATTACTTAAAACTATGAATATTATTAAATCTACAAGCATTTATGAGATAACACCAAATTGCTTGAGCACTATTCATATTAAACCCCCAAATTAAATCATATTCTTAATTTAATTGATGAATCTATTTATTTAAGTACTAGCCCTAATTAAGGCTTTAATTTAATTAACTAGGTTAATTGTCATTTTCTAGGTTTAAGTGGGTATCAAATTTTCTACTTAAAGCCCTATTGGATAACATCTCATTGCAATGAGACACTATCCAACTTAAAACTTCAAAGCTTTCCTTTTAATACTCATTTATTTTCTACAATTATCTCTCCTATTTTAATTTTTAGTTCTAATTAAAGATCCTAAATATTAAGGCTCTAAACAATTAATTATCTAAATGATTAAATTGCCTAACAAATACACTATATGCTTTATTTAAAAACATGCATCAAGTAATATAATTTAAAACAATTTAATTAAATAAAGCAATTAGAAGAAGAGACTAAATTGAGAGAAAACCAAACTATAAATATGATTTTATAAAAACTATGACGAAATTGAAAGAATTACAAAATCAGCAGCCCAAAATATAAAAGCCCAAAAGAAGGGCGCGAGTTTGATATCCAACCTGGATTAAGCTCGTGGATCCCCTCTTGAGCCAATGTCAAAACAACACCGCTTTGGGCTGCCTATAAATGGCTCAATCTGAATCCACTTGACTATTTTCCCTTCCCATTCTCTCTCTAGCTCTAATATGCTCTCCCCTCTCTTATAAAAACACTCCAAACATTCCACGCCCAGAAAATTTAAGTCAAACCGATCAAAACTCATAGTTTTTATAGGGTGTTCATTCGTGTTCTTCAAGAACTGGATGAACACCAAGAACACCACTCTTCTCTACCGTAAACTCCTCCGCCTCAATTGATCTCTGCACCTTTCCAGCCACTCTCTCTCGTTCACCGACCACCACCTAAATCCTCCGGTCATCCCGTATCTCATTCCAATGGTCGTGAAATGATTTTTGGCCACCGATCGGCGTCATAATCGAAACCCTAAAATTTCTCAAATATTCATGATTTTCATCATAAACCTAGATCTAAGCCTGACTCGTTAGAGCCTCTCATCACCAACCAACCTAGGCCTAAAACTACCTAAACCACTCTCATTTTCGACTTTGCCTCTCTCAAAATACTTCGACCGCCACCATAAAATCATAACCACTCTCTTTTTACATTTGTTTTTTGTTTTCCTTCATTTTTGCTTTAAATCTAATGCTTTTAATGTTTTAGTGTAGGAAAATGAATAGATCAAGGAATGATATACCTTCCGACAATAGTCTTATGACTCTGATCATCCTTTCAGACGAGTTCCCCGGCTACTGAGACGTCCTTTGGCTGTTCGGCTTTCGGCAGCTCTTCAATTCCCGGTGGCGGTTGGTCTCCCAAGGTGAGCATTCTCTCTCATCTTTTATTATATTAATTATTAGTAGTAGTAGTATATTGTCACGGCCCAAACCTTTTGGTCCGAGACAGTTGCGCAAGGATCCGCCCAAGGGGTTCAAAGCGGATCATCAGACTTGCCAAGACCACCAGACTTGGCCCAACACTTGGAGAATACTAGAGAGCCCGATCACACTAGCTTTTCAGAAATGGCAGGAGACAAGAAGTCAAACGAGGAATCTTGCCATATCGGGTGTGATCAACTATCTGAGGAAAGAAACCTACTAATTGATGTAATTAGGTAGGATTTGATATTCTTTTCTAGATTAGAGATTCTTGTAAGGATTTGGGCTAATCTTGGCCATCCATGTAAATCGATCTGGACCATTGATTAAGTGGAAGCTCAACTATAAATAGAGAGCCTCCCACTCTCATTTGTAGGATCCAATCCATCTCATTCTATTCATTATCTCATTTGAGAAGAGTAATAAGACTCTAAGACATTTACTCTAGTTTTCCTCTTGTTCCTTTCAATTGTCTTTGTTTCTAAAGCTCTTTGAGCTAGTTGCCTCTCGAGTGGCCAAAAGTAGCCACCATAGTGCTTAAAGCGCTTCCGCATCCATCGAAGCCTGGAAGGCTTGTCCGAGCCGTTGTCGAGCAGGAGTACTCGCAAGGCTGGTTGAAGGCTTACTTAGGCGCGAGAATCGACCGATTAGCATCAAAGGCGTCTAAGGCCGCACGGATCCACTAGGGTTGAGCCCTAGCCCCGTGACAAATGGTATCAGAGTGAAATGAGGGGGCTTGCGTTCGAGCCTACTTGGTGTTGAAGTCAAGTTAGGCGAGGATTTGCATTCGAGCTAGTCAAAGTGAACAAGCTAGTTTGTGGCAAAGAAGTGACCGAGATGGCAGCACCGTGGAGAAGACTGACAATGAACGATGTAAAATATTTCATTGAGGATCTCAATGATAGAACGTTCACTCTCAGGTCTCAAATAGAGGAGTTGTCCAAGAAGGTGGATTCCTCCAAGGAATAAATCACCAAAGAGACCCAAAAATCTCTCAACTCGACGATTGAGCAGATCAAACGTCATTCCAAGTAGTTATCGTCGTTGACAAAGAGGGTATGTAGGCTTGAAGAATCCGAAGATGAAGCCAAGCAAACCCAAGGTGTTTTCGAGTCCCGCCTTAACCAAGTAGAGTCCATGGAGGACCGGTTTAAGGACGAGACGCGATGATTTCTCAGCGAATTGGTGAATGTTTGAGGGAGTAATGCTTACGAAGCCGAGGTGAAGGCTTTGCGAATCGAGGTGAATGAGCTCAAGGAAGAGCTACTCAGTTGTAAGAGTGCAATGAGTGAATGGGGTGCGTTTGCCACCATCTTAGAGGGACTTAGGCCTGGGGTGAATCTTGCATTGGAGCAAGGAGGTGCCCAGATTCGGGAGGCCAAAGATGCGGCCGAGTTGCTGACCAAGCCTGCAGGAGACAAACCAGTCAATGCCGAGACGTCCAAGCCCACAACGAGTGACTGTGGGAATGGCGAGGCTAAGTCCGTGCCAAAGAAGAAGGCGGGCAGGAAGATGAAGTGCTACTTCTGCGATGGCCCACATGTGATAAGGAGTTATCCTGAGAAGAATCGCCTTGCTGCACTCATCAAGAGAGAAGATGAGCCAGAAGGGGAAGTAGTGCGACTTGGCGCAATTGCGAGTGTCAATAAGCCAAGGGAAATCCAAGGTGCGACTACGAGTACCAAAGTAGTCAAGCCGAGGTCGAGCCCCGGTGCGATAACAAACGAGAAAGCCGTCAAGCTGAGGGTGAAGAAGAAGCAATTGGAGTGCTGCCAGTGTAAGGGGCCTCACAAGTTGCGGAGATGCCCAGTTCGAGCCAAGGAGTCCAAGACGAGGGACAAGCCCGAAGGAAGCGAGGTTACAAAGCTTGGTTCGAAGCCGTCTAGTTCTGCCAAGGCCAAGGGAGACCGAAAGCAGAAAAATGTGAACATGTCCAGGAAGGCTAGGAGAGTGCTTACCGAGGATGTTCGGGGAAAGAACATCGCTTTTGAGACCAATAAAGCGTTGAAGGGGGCCAAGCCAAGGGACATTGCAACCGGGGAGACACCACCCATGGGAAAGGTGGGAAATGAGCGAAGAGCTTTGGAGAAGACGTGCCGACGTAAGAGGAAGCACCGAACTTCGAAGAAGAAAGGTCGATGCAAGAAGAGTGCACCAAACTTCAAGTTAGAGGGGCGAGTGCAACGAGGGGCAACAGACCTTAGGTAAAAGGCGCCGATGCATGCAAAAAACTTCGACGAGGGAGGTTCGATGCAAAGGGGGCCAGACTTCGTGGAGACAAAAGGGCTGACCCATTTTAAAGTAAATGCAACCGAGAGAAAGATACATCTCAAACACCACTCTAGTGTTTTTGAGTTTGATTTGCCGAGTTTGATGAGCATAGGTCGTGTTGGACCTAACCATCGATGCGGGGGAGACGAAGCTTTGAAGGGACCTTTTAGAGTTCTAAAGAGCCAAACTGATGGGCTGACGAGTCTGAGAGTTCGTCCGGTGTTCAATGTGGTGACACCCAAGACTTTTCCGCGGGATCAAGGAAAACCAAGGCTTGTAGGAGAAAGCTCCTACAACGGTGATGTATCCGAAGGCGTCATAGCACGCGCCATCACTTGGCGGGAAGAGTCGGAGCGAGCAGTCCTTATGGGGGGACATGAGTAAGCCGAGACGTCGAGAAGCCACCAAGACGGTGTGAGTAATGGTGCATAGGATCGAGGAATTCCATGGCGGCAAGAGCCGAGGCGAGCAGTTCATATGGGGGAACAGTACCAAGCTGAGGCAACAGGTAGCAGCATCCAAGGAGGCCCTACCCAGGATCGTTCTAGTGCAGCGACGAGGGCGTCGCCAAGTTTAGTGGGGGAGAATGTCACGGCCTAAACCTTTTGGTCCGAGACAGTTGCGCAAGGATTCGCCCAAGGGGTTCAAAGCGGATCATCGGACTTGCCAAGACCACCAGACTTGGCCCAACACTTGGAGAATGCTAGAGAGCCCGATCACACTAGCTTTTCAGAAATGGCAGGAGACAAGAAGTCAAACGAGGAATCTTGCCATATCGGGTATGATCAACTATCTGAGGAAAAAAACCTACTAATTGATGTAATTAGGTAGGATTTGATATTCTTTCCTAGATTAGAGATTCTTGTAAGGATTTGGGCTAATCATGGCCATCCATGTAAATCGATCCGGACCATTGATTGAGTGGAAGTTCAACTATAAATAGAGAGCCTCCCACTCTCATTTGTAGGATCCAATCCATCTCATTCCATTCATTCTCTCATTGAGAAGAGTAATAAGACTCTAAGGCATTTACTCTAGTTTTCCTCTTGTTCCTTTCAATTGTCTTTGTTTCTAAAGCTCTTTGAGCTAGTTGCCTCTCGAGTGGCCAAGAGTATCCACCATAGTGCTTAAAGCACTTCCGCATCCATCGAAGCCTGAAGGGCTTGTCCGAGCCGTTGTCGAGCAGGAGTACTCGCAAGGCTGGTTGAAGGCTTACTTAGGCGCGAGAATCGACCGATTAGCGTCAAAGGTTTCTAAGGCCGCACGGATCCACTAGGGTTGAGCCCTAGCCCCGTGACAATATAATAGGTAATTATTATGATATTAATTGTCTGACAAAACTCTCTCTCCCCTATTTATAGTAAGTGGGAGGTGACGTAATGATGGCGTCATGAGAAAGCACAATTCCGTGAAAGAAAACTGACCAATGAATGAGTGTCACGTGTCCATTGGGTCACCAAATTTGAGCGGGAAAACAAGAGCTTTGAGTTAAGTTGTGTTTGTTTGGTATTAGAAATGGGCGGGAAAGATCATAACAAATATATATTGGGCTTTTGATATTTTGTATGCATTTGGACACTTTTATTGATTTTTTTGGACTATTGGACTTATTTATTTACGAGTTTTATTTATTATATATGTTTATGGAGCCATACTCGGGTAAAATTAAGGTATTACAAAACCTCAACGCACCTATTTTTATGCGTCATGATCTCTACTTTCCTTTTTCATATGAGATAATTCACTATCTTTAAGATGTGATGCTTGCTTGTCCCTTAACTCTTTCTCTAATTGTATGAACATTAGATTCTTTCAAACAATTTTTCATGTACCTGATAAGTTTACACATGACATATATAAACACATCTTCAAATTATGAGTGAAATAAGATTTACTAATAAGAAAAAATGACTAAAAAATTTTAATTTGAGTTGGTCCAATTGATACAAAATTAATATATATATATATATAATGGAAAAATATTTGAATTTAGTTTGAAATGGATTCATTGTATTGTTCGTCTTCATCACTTGACCAAAAGGTTTTTCTTTTGTTTTTGGACAAGTGGCTACTTTTCATCCAATACTGTAAAGGTTATACGAACATAAAATTATTATTATTATTATTATTGTTATTTGGTTGTTCTTAACAATATGAATAGAAATTTTTTATACGAACAAGCCACGCAAGGCCTTTAGCTCACTCTCCTTTCACGTGTCTCTCTACGGACCGCAAATGTATTCTACTGCTGACTAAGCCTATGAGCTGGCTGAATTTGTTGTTGCTGACTTGGCCCCTCATTCATAACACACTGTTTCACAATCTCAGGCTGTCCCCATTTTTTCATGATACTGAAGCTTTTGTAAAGCAAAGATCCGAAGAACAGGAGAAAGGCCAAAGCAATGAAGGTCCCGCTGATAAGGAACAACCCCTCAAATTCACCTACTGTAAGTGGGTTCACACTGCTCGAAGTATCGCCGGAATCGAAACCGGCGGTCGGACTTTTGAACCACGCATTTTCAAGCATTTGGAGCCGTCCATCTTCTCTTAGTTTTGCAATCTCCCTTGATATGTCAGCAGCCATGGCCGAACCCTTGGGAAATGCCTGCAAAAATTACACAAAGTTAAGCACTAGGGCTAACGTATGTGTATATTTATGAGGTTAGCGGTCTGAAATCGTGATTGCGGAAAATAGTGGTTCGCAATGACGGCAACACATCAAATTATAGCGGTCCACGGTAGATCATAACTTACAAAGCCAAAGCCATTGGTGGTGGGCATGACGGGGCCGATCATCGAATAATGTGGTCGATATTTCTCTAGGAAGATGCTGATGTATGGCATCTCATCAATTATAGCAGAGAAGCTACCACTTTTACTACCTTCGGATAAAGCGTTTTCGAAATCTTCAGGAGAAGTAAGCCATGGAGAAGTAGAGCTAGAGTTGTTGAAGTTCAGATTGCCGATGACTTCTTGGGTAACAGGACCTACTCGATGTCCTACTCTGCTTATTTTCGAGTTGAGCTCAATCTGTTGGACCGTCATCATTGATGTCAAAGTGGCGGTGTAATTCGAGCCCAATATGAACACCACGAACAACCATAAAAGAATCACGACTCTCGACAGATTGCTTGATAACTTCTCCCCTGCATTCACATTCGAAACGAATAAGTATAAACATCAAAGTGGAGTGTAACATGGATGTGTAAGACACTAAGAGTGCTTACAATTTGCGAAAACGAGGACGGAGAAGGAGAACCGGAACATTCTTTCAATCTGTCTGTTTGATTGCGGGGTTTCTTCATCGAATGAAGGGCGTTCGATCAGCCAAATAACCGAAGCTGTTAAGACAAAAACTCCAACAATTGTAAGCCAAAGTCCTCCGGTGAGTGGTTTTAGGAAAATCCACAAGTTTCTACTGTCCTTGGGAGTTAGCCGAGTGACCATTCCCACCCCCATGTCCGTAAATGGCAAGGTAAAATCCACGTACAACGATCTGTTTGCTGTAATCGTTATGTCCCCAATAACAGCATCGTATTTCTGTTTTAAAATACCACAAATCAATAAATGCAAGTTTGCATAAACGTCAAACGAACCAGATCATTATTAAGAACAATACCTGGAGATACACTTGGTAGACAAGACCATCGTAAGCCTCACCGATGTTCGGGTTGTTATATTCAATTGGTACTAACTGATAAGGCATTTGGTACTTCAAACCGTCCATTGCAGTCCTGAAAACATCTATGCAGAAACCAGAGAAAATTGTAGCATTGGTGTGAAGATCATGGTCCACTTTCAGCAGTTGCGGGAAACCGTTTGTTACCGGAACACCGATCGTTAGGACTTTACTGCTCATTTGCATCATTCGACCTTTGGGAATGGTCGAAGTCCCACCGGGCCAGCTGTTGCTGGATCCGGAAAACAGACGCCTACGTTTAGTAGACCTGTGTGATTGCATGGTGATTTGGTTCTGGTGTCCGAATTCAGCCAAATATTTTGCTTCCAATGATGATGTTTGGGCACGGAGAATGACCCCGACTGTGTCATTTTCCGATAGGTTAAAGACTGGACTTCGGTAATATACGATATAATGGTTAAAACTTCAATCAAAACCGTAAGCGTATGCATTAGGCTACAAGCTAGGTCAACGGACGAATGTTCACCCAATTAGAGTTAGTATTTTTTAATGAAAAATTCTAGAACGGTCGACGCATACCATTGCACACTATTAATGGAATACAACAATGCACACCATTAATTTTTTAATGATTTTTAAATAAATATTTTAAAATAAAATTATAATTTGGATTCAATAACCTTTTAGACTGGTGGTAAAATTATTCCAACCAGAATAACACCAGATTGGTGGTAAAATTTCAGATATTGGGCAATTAGCAACATTCGAGGAAGAATCTTATTTCGGGAAATCCATTGTTACAGAGTCGAGTGTTTAAATGAAAATATCTAACTGTTGCGGCATTAAAGTTGGAGGTCGAAAATGGATCAGAATCTGGCGAAAACGGATTTTGGTGGAAAGCATTGTTAATGGAGTGGATGCGGGATGACATGGGGACTGGTAAGTGGTAATCGTATATGTTTTTGTTAAAAGAGTTCATCTCAAATGGGTTATGAACAAGGTTGAAGGCGTAAAAATTGCACGCTATTTAATAAAGGGGTAAATTGAAGGCTATCTCTGTAAAAAATTTATTTTTTGTTTAATTTAGTTTAAAAATCTTTATTTAACCTGAAATTGACCTAATTTTTTTTTTCTAATTTTTTATAAGTTAGTCTAATATTTTTAATATGCTGATATTTTATTTAATTTAGTCCTCAAAATTTTGATTTAACCCACAATTGACCCCTACTACTTTATGATTTTATAATGTAGTCCAATATTTTAAATATAATTATGTTTTTGTTCAATTTAGTCCTAAAAATCTTTAGTTAACCTAAAGTTGACCCCTATTTTTACAATTTTTATAATTTAATCTAATATTTTAAATAGAATCATATTTTTGTTCAGTTTAGACCTAAAATCATTATTTAATCCGAAATTAACCTCAATTTCTTTCTATTTTTTATAATTTAGTCATAAAAATCTTTCTTTAACCCGAAATTAACATTGGTTTCATTCTAATTTTTTAATTTACTCCAATATTTTAAATATGATGATATTCTAGTTCAATTTAGTCTTAAAAATCTCAATTTAAAAATCTTAGTTCAAAATCTTGATTTAACCCACAATTGACCCCCTGCAACCAATTTGCTTCAAAATAGGCTCAATCATGTACTCTTCCTTCATCATATTAAAGCACCACTGACCCTCTTCAGCAAAACTTAAATAGCTACAAGCTTTCTAGTTTTTAACCCGAACTATAATTAAATTTAAAATATTTAGGACTAAATTAAATAAAATTAGAAAGAAATTGGGGTTAAATAAAGATTTTTAGGACTAAATTAAACAAAAATATAATTATATTTAAAATTTTGGACTAAATTATAAAAATATAAGGAAATAGGGGTTGTCACACCCAGAAACCGGTCTAGTCGAAATTAGGTTCCGGTGATCGGAAATTTTGTACCGATTATGCCCAAATGGTGTAATTGCTAAATCCTTGTACCCAATTTTGAAGTAATGAAAGTTAATTGGGCTTAATTAAAGTTGTTGGGTTTTTTGTAAAGAATGGAAGTCATTTAGTGACTAAATTGAATCCATTAATAGTTAGGGATTTCATTGAAAATTCTGAAAATGTTGAATTTGAGCTGGGCTGTATTGATACAGGTCCTACTGTATCAATACATGTCCTTGTCCAAAATTGATTTAGTGACCAAATTGAAAATATTGGAAATTAGGGATGATTCACCTCCTTGCTTGCCACCCCTTCACGTGAGAATGGTTTGAAGAGATGACAATTAGTCATCAATTGCTTAAAATTGTGAAAATGCATGAAGTGATAGGAATTAGTAAATTAAGCTTACTTTTGACTAAGGGAAACCTTTCTATTGGCCCTTGTTGAGGTGAGTTATGATTAAGACCATGGCTTTCTTAAAATGAATACGGAAAAGAGCTTTCTTCTTGTTTGAATCTCCCAGAACCAAACTCAACCTTTGATTGAAGAAACCAAGCACACACCTTCATTGTCATCATCTTCTATAAGCTCAAGCAAGCACCTCAATATGATCTTTGACCCTTGTGTGATTTCAATACACCAATTGAAAAGCTTGTAATTGGCTCAAGTGGTGGAAAACAGGCCATCTTCACCATTTTTATTGCCAAGTATTCCCATCGGCAAGGGGATCGCTATTCGAGAACCTTGAAGCCTCCTAGTACTAGGTACATGTAGTTGTGTCTCGGGATCGGCTAGGTGTCATCGTGGTTGCATTTGTTTTGTGATTACGTTGTGTCTTCATTTGAGTAGCTCAAGTAGAGCCTACAAGATGTGTACTCCATGTGGTAAGTGTGGTAAGGTCATTCTATTGTTTTGATGCATTACGATACGCCATGACTTAATCGTTATATAATATATGTGAAAGTTGCTTGATGTTAACATTGATACATGTGGAAATTGATATGTGCATAAATTACATGATATGTGATTTAGAGCCAAGGCTCAATTTGCAATCCTATAGGATACGACCTAAGGGCACAAAGGTAAGCTTCATGGTGATATATGTAACCTTGGACACTTGTGGACTTTGGATACAATTAGCATGCCATAGGATTATTTGAGCTCACTATGTAAATGATTGGACTACGACCTATATGTAGGGAGAAAAGGTTGGATTGCGTAAGGGACTCCGGAGCTACGGCTCAAGGCTAAGGCCTATTTTTTATATGTATGACGTACAGGGGAATCCATGTATCCATTGGTTGCTCTGTCCAAGGGGAAAATGAAGAATATGTGTTGTGCATTTGATACATAAAATTGCTATTTGTTGATGTTAAGCATGAGTTGTATATGTTAATGATGTGTATATGCCATTCAAACATACTTACATGTTATACATGCCATTAAAGAACTTATTGTATTTGTTATAACTACCTCACTAGGCTATGTAAGCCTAACATTCGTGTGTCTCATGCATTTTAGGACCTTGAAGAAATCCGAGCTCTGATCGTGCGGTTGAAGTTGCAAGTCACTCCCATCAACCATATGTATGCTTACTTTTGTTTAGAACTCCTAGTAAGGTGGCATCAGGCTTAGACATATTAAACTTGCCCATTTTGTTATGTGTGTAATGCCCATGTTTTGTATTTGCCTTAGAAGGCCTAAATGGTATGTTACTTGTAGTTAAAAATGGCTTAAAATGCATGTTTGGGTTGAAAAGGTGAAAACTTAGTAAATGAATTCGGTTGGTCGTAAAATATGACATACTAGTAGATTAAATAGTTATAAACTTGATGGTAAAATTTGGTAAAGTTTGGACGTCGTTTGATAGGTTAATTCAAATAAAAACCAGTTAAAATCTGTCATCACAAGGCATGGCGTATCGATATAGGTGATGGTGTATCGATACGGCCTTGCATAATTGGCCTGATCAACATGAGTCAAAAGGGGTGTATTGATACGGAATAGGGTGTATCGATACGGATTTTGGTCACTAGAATCTGGAAAATTAAAGGTATCGATACGGTTATAGGATGTACCGATACGAAGTCAACGTAGTCAACCTACATCGATACAGTCCAGCTTTATCGATACGGGCTTGTTACCCTTGAATCTAGAAATTGAAAATTAGGCTTAGGGTACCGATACGGCCCTAAGTGTATTGGTACGGTGGTGGTTAATTCTGTTAAAAGAGATAAAACACAGTTTTGCCTTGATTACAAAATGGTCAGCAAAAATTGTATAGTCTAATTGGATAGGCAAATGACCTCTGTTTGTAATGAGATTTCATAGGCTAGTAATTGGAAGGTTAGATTTCAGATTAATAACATGAATTTAAGTTAAGGACCCTTAACTTGTAAAATTTACAATTTAGTCCCTAAGTTCAAAAAAGTTTAAAATTAACCCCAAATTGAGTAAGTTATTAATAAGATAGTTCGATAATTCATAAAATATATTAATAAGACATTCCGACTAAGTTGCAAAATCCGATTAAGTTTCCAATTTCTGAATATGCCTTCCGATAACACTTTCCGACTTGGTTCTCTACCAGGCTGGGAATGGGTGTTACAAGGGCCAATTTCATGTTAAATATCATCATTTAAAAATATTGGACTATATTTTAAAAATTAGAAAGAAATTGGGCCCAATTTCAGGTTAAATAAAGATTTTTTGGATTAAATTGAACAAAAATGTCATCATATTAACATATTATACTAAATTAAAAAATAGAAATAAATTGAGGTTAATTTCGGGTTAAATAAATATTTTTAGACTAAATTGAACAAAATATAATTACATTAGAAATATTTGACTAAATTATAAAAATTAGGAGAAATTGGGGTTACTTTCGGATTAAACAATGATTTTTTGGACAAAATTGAACAAAAATATAATTATATTTAAAATATTGGATTAAATTATAAAGAAATAGGGGTTAATTTCGGGTTGAATATAGATTTTTAGGATTAAATTGAACAAAAATATAATTATATTTAAAATATTATACTAAATTATAAAAATTATAAAGTAGTATGGGTCAATTGTGGGTTAAATAAAGATTTTGAGGATTAAATTGAACAAAAATATCTACATATTAAAAACATTGGACTAATTTGTAAATATTAAAAAGATATTTGAGTCAATTTCGGGTTAAATAAAGATTTTTAGGATTAAATGGAACAAAAATAAAAATTTTACAGACTTAACGTAATTTATCCCTTTTATTAAAGTCAGCTGATTTTTTATTTATTAGTGACACATGGCACGTTCTGGTTGGTTCGTAATTTTTTTAACGGAAGTTAATGGTAGAGAACAACTCAGGTCACGATTTAAAGTTTCGGACACAAAACGCCCGGAAAAATCTTTAGGGGCCAACTTGGTAAAAAAAGTGTATACTTTAAGGGGCAATAAAGTCATTAAGCTTAAAAAACTTATTAATATTTGACTGATTGGTCAAATTACTTATTTTTATTTTCTCATATTTTCTTATATTATAGATATAAATTTATTAGAAACAGTCTTTTATTGAAGTCATTTTTTTTCCTTCTCTTTAAATAAAAAAAATTAAAATTCACTATAGCGAACTGCCTACCCTAAATCTTTCCTTTCCAGAGAAGTTCTGAGAAATTTCTTCCGCATTGTTTTTACTCTAACTTGTCGGTAAAATGGACTACTAGATACGTCAAACATTCATGAACTTATTTGGGAAATATTTCAAAATTCTAATTTAATATCTTTTATTAATAATGTTAGAATTTAAATATACTATATTATTTAAAGAATTTAACATTAAATATAAAGTAATTATTTGATATATGTGTGGTGAATTTTTTTTCCTCACAACTCATAAACGGGTTTTTAAAATTGTCACATATTTTTTTAGGTTTTAAACTTTAACCTTAAATTTTAAACTATAAAATATATTCTCAAACCTTATAACATAACCATAAACACTAAAACTAACCATAAATTTTAATCCCTAAACTTTAATTTCTAAACCCTAAAACAAGACGCTTATAGAAAATAAATTTTCGACCATTAACACATAAAATAGTTTCCATTAAATTTAACTGCTATGGCCGAGAGTGAGTGAGTTCTCTTCTATTTCTTCTCTTCTTTTTTTGAGTTTTTGATTTTGTTTAGCTTTGTTCTGATTTTTTTTATATATAATAATTAGGGTTGATATGGGGGTTTGGATGAACAACAATAAGTGCGAGGCTCGATTTAAAGTCCCTTGGTGACTGGTGGTTCAGGTGAAGGGTTTCGGTTAGGTAGATGGTTGATGATTTTTTGAACCGTGATGGTAAGTTGTTGGATTCCGTTTGGTGGAGGTTCAGGGTGACGATGATGAAGAGTGATTTTAGTTATGGTGCTCGTGAGTATGGCAGTGGGTGTCTGGGGAATGAGTGGGGTGAGGGTGAAGGAGTGTGAGAGTTAAATTTTAATTTTTTAATTTAAATATTTTTATTTTACTTAATAATGTGTATTAAAATATATATTTTTATTATTGTTTATTTCCACGTCATAACAGTGTTAGAGATTTAATGGTAGAGTGATTAAAATAGGTCAATATTTAAAATTAAGTGCTAAAATTGATCATTTTAAAAATTAAATTATTAAAATATGTCAAAAAACAAAATTGAGTGATAATTTTTGTAATTTACCGTAAAATAAATAAATCGTTTGAGTAAACCTTCAATATATCTCAAGCTGTCTATTATGAGTTTACTTCACAAAATCAAACTTAATTATAAAAAATAAACATATTAAAACCGCTTTTCAAAAGAGGTTTTTCTCACAGAATCAAAGAAAAACCTTTTATATGTTTTGTCAATGATTTTATGTTACATATATTAATGATTATTTTTATCGTTTTATTAATTATTTTTGTTTTATTAATAATACTCATGACATAAAATTATTAGTAAAACACGTAAAAGGACACGTGAATTTTAAGTACAGTTGGGATGCAAAGCCAAAGAGAAAGGAAAAAGGCTTTTATTACCTGCAGATAAAGTATGCAAAAGGTCCCCTTTGGAGTCTTTTGTATGAAGAACTGTCCTCATTTCATTGTCCCTGTTTGAACTACAGAAACTCAAAGTCGCCATGGAAACGCAACTGCTGTTGATCTTCCCCTCCGTTGATACCGTATCAACGATTAATCCGACCTCACCGCCCACGGCCGGTCTAACACCATCTAGACCACTTAATTCTCCCAGAAGACTAACATAGAAAGCAAACAAGAGCAACGTTCGATTCTTCATCACTTGGCCAAATGTTGTAAATCTGACCAACCGCCTATAGCTTTTTCTTGTTTGAATATTTGTTAAAAGATTATAAATATTCAAATTTAACTATTAAATTTATTAGAACAAGGAAGCATGCGATGATTTCGATGCTAATGCGAAACAGAATGAAGGAAGGATCAACGAAATTTTAAGGAAATAGACATGATAGAGAGAAATTTATAAAGGGACCATTATAAATTTAAAACTTTAAAGGGACACACATCGTTGGTTAATTTACATCAATAAAAATTATTGTTGTTGATAAAAAATTATTAAATTTATTAGAACAAGGAAGCATGCGATGATTTCGATGCTAATGCGAAACAGAATGAAGGAAGGATCAACGAAATTTTAAGGAAATAGACATGGTAGAGAGAAATTTATAAAGGGACCATTATAAATTTAAAACTTTAAAGGGACACACATCATTGGTTAATTTACATCAATAAAAATTATTGTTGTTGATAAAAAATTATTAAATTTATTAGAACAAGGAAGCATGCGATGATTTCGATGCTAATGCGAAACAGAATGAAGGAAGGATCAACGAAATTTTAAGGAAATAGACATGGTAGAGAGAAATTTATAAAGGGACCATTATAAATTTAAAACTTTAAAGGGACACACATCATTGGTTAATTTACATCAATAAAAATTATTGTTGTTGATAAAAAATTATTAAATTTATTAGAACAAGGAAGCATGCGATGATTTCGATGCTAATGCGAAACAGAATGAAGGAAGGATCAACGAAATTTTTAAGGAAATAGACAGGGTAGAGAGAAATTTATAAAGGGGCCATTATAAATTTAAAACTTTAAAGGGACACACATCGTTGGTTAATTTACATCAATAAAAATTATTGTTGTTGATAAAAAATTATTAAATTTATTAGAACAAGGAAGCATGCGATGATTTCGATGCTAATGTGAAACAGAATGAAGTAAGGATCAACGAAATTTTTAAGGAAATAGACAGGGTAGAGAGAAATTTATAAAGGGACCATTATAAATTTAAAACTTTAAAGGGACACACATTGTTGGTTAATTTACATCAATAAAAATTATTGTTGTTGATAAAAAATTATTAAATTTATTAGAACAAGAAAGCATGCGATGATTTCGATGCTAATGCGAAACAGAATGAAGGAAGGATCAACGAAATTTTTAAGGAAATAGACAGGATAGAGAGAAATTTATAAAGGGACCATTATAAATTTTAAAACTTTAAAGGGACACACATCGTTGGTTAATTTACATCAATAAAAATTATTGTTGTTGATAAAAAATTATTAAATTTATTAGAACAAGGAAGCATGCGATGATTTCGATGCTAATGCGAAACAGAATGAAGGAAGGATCAACGAAATTTTTAAGGAAATAGACATGATAGAGAGAAATTTATAAAGGGACCATTATAAATTTAAAACTTTAAAGGGACACACATCGTTGGTTAAATTACATCAATAAAAATTATTGTTGTTGATAAAAAATTATTAAATTTATTAGAACAAGGAAGCATGCGATGATTTCGATGCTAATGCGAAACAGAATGAAGGAAGGATCAACGAAATTTTTAAGGAAATAGACAGGATAGAGAGAAATTTATAAAGAGACCATTATAAATTTAAAACTTTAAAGGGACACACATCGTTGCTTAATTTACATCAATAAAAAACTTTAAAGGGACCATTATAAATTTAAAACTTTAAAGGGACACACATCGTTGCTTAATTTACATCAATAAAAATTATTGTTGTTGATAAAAAATTATTAAATTTATTAGAACAAGGAAGCATGCGATGATTTCGATGCTAATGTGAAACAGAATGAAGGAAGGATCGACGAAATTTTTAAGGAAATAGACAGGATAAAGAGAAATTTATAAAGGGACCATTATAAATTTAAAACTTTAAAGGGACACACATCGTTGGTTAATTTACATCAATAAAAATTATTGTTGTTGATAAAAAATTATTAAATTTATTAGAACAAGGAACCATGCGATGATTTCGATGCTAATGCGAAACAGAATGAAGGAAGGATCAACGAAATTTTTAAGGAAATAGACATGATAGAGAGAAATTTATAAAGGGACCATTATAAATTTAAAACTTTAAAGGGACACACATCGTTGGTTAATTTACATCAATAAAAAATATTGTTGTTGATAAAAAATTATTAAATTTATTAGAACAAGGAAGCATGCGATGATTTCGATGCTAATGCAAAACAGAATGAAGGAAGGATCAACGAATTTTTTAAGGAAATAGACATGATAGAGAGAAATTTATAAAGGGACCATTATAAATTTAAAACTTTAAAGGGACACACATCGTTGGTTAATTTACATCAATAAAAATTATTGTTGTTGACAAAAAATTATTAAATTTATTAGAACAAGGAAGCATGCAATGATTTCGATGCTAATGCGAAACAGAATGAAGGAAGGATCGACGAAATTTTTAAGGAAATAGACAGGATAGAGAGAAATTTATAAAGGGACCATTATAAATTTAAAACTTTAAAGGGACACACATCGTTGGTTAATTTACATCAATAAAAATTATTGTTGTTGATAAAAAATTATTAAATTTATTAGAACAAGGAAGCATGCGATGATTTCGATGCTAATGTGAAACAGAATGAAGGAAGGATCAACGAAATTTTTAAGGAAATAGACAGGGTAGAGAGAAATTTATAAAGGGACCATTATAAATTTAAAACTTTAAAGGGACACACATTGTTGGTTAATTTACATCAATAAAAATTGTTGTTGTTGATAAAAAAATATTAAATTTATTAGAACAAGAAAGCATGCGATGATTTCGATGCTAATGCGAAACAGAATGAAGGAAGGATCAACGAAATTTTTAGGGAAATAGACAGGATAGAGAGAAATTTATAAAGGGACCATTATAAATTTAAAACTTTAAAGGGACACATTGTTGGTTAATTTACATCAATAAATAAAAAATTATTAAATTTATTAGAAGGTTAAAAAGTAAAAATTTTAAAGAACAAGGCAAAAAGCTTGTATGACTTGATATGTGAGATTAATCTCTTCGCATTTTTAGAGCGTAATATTTTTTTACTCATTAACGCCTCAACGTGAAATCAAACAGTTAAAAGATTACTCTAATATCACATGGTCATAATTATCTTCCTAAAATACATATGTGAAAAAAATGTACAATGCCCCTAATTTTTATGGGTCATGATCTCTACTTTTTTTTTCAAAATGAGACAATTCACTCTTTTTAAAATACGATACATGCCTCTTTCTTTAATTGTATGAACATTAAATTTTTTTAAACAATTTTTCATATACCTGCTAAGTTTACAGATGACATACTTGTATATTTGTTCAAGAATCAGACTCTAATTACATAAGTTTAGTTTGTATTAGATCAAGTGTGATTAAAATAGTTGATCGAGTCCTACTTCACTCATTATTATAACATTTAGAAGGACATGATTTCAAATACATATAAACACATTTTATCTTCAAATCATGGGTGAAATAAGATTTAGATAGTTTAAGTAATGTACTAATAAGAAAAATATGAGTATGATATTTTAATTTGAGTTGGTCCAATTGATACAAAATGACTATGTATAATGGTGTTAGTATCTATAAATACATGCCGTCACGTGTTAAAACCACATAGCCAGTTCACCTTACTCTTCTCTAGTACCTTTCGCAAACTGTGGCGAACAAACGAGACTGCGAACAACATAGCATCCGGCGATCACATGACAACACATGTGATCGCTGCAGATGACAATGTAAAATTAAGACATCAAGTTAACTGAATTTTAAACTAATACGAAATCACATGACAACACATGTGTCCAATACACTGCCTTCTTCTTCTTCTTCTTCTTATTATTATTATTATTATTATAATACGAAAACACTAACTCTAAGAATTTTAAACTTGTACATCTAAAAATTTTATTACCTTGGAAAAAAAAAGTTAACTGAAATTTAAAAATAAAAAATATTAAAAATAATTTGAATAAAAATAAATTTAAAATATGATCTTTAATCAATAAAGTCTTTATCATTTGAATGTAACTCGATTCTTTCTCTTTAATTTAAGGAACCATTATTTTAAATATTTTCCATCGTAGAATCAAAACATAACAAATATAATCCTATAAACTTATTTTTGTTCCTATTTTCTTTATATATTGTTTGAAAGTGTTTGATGCTAATGCATCTATTTATAGTGCTCAATTTATCATTAATTTGAAATAATAACTTTTGAAAATTTAATTAACATTTTATAATTTTTAAGATATTTAATTATTATTTGTGTACTTTATTCAAAATATATAAATTCGAATTCCTAAAATTTATGATTGAATGAATGATCACAAACATAAGAAATGACAACAGTTGATGGTTGGTCCAAAATACATAGGTTTACATCAAGTAACAAAGTAGCGTCACATCTCACAACAAAGTTAAAAGCATACGGATAGAGACGATTTACTTAACGAAGTAAGGAAGGTCGAGGACATAGAGAAGGAAGTAAGCCCAGATGACACCGGAGATTCCACCGAAGAAGAATCCTCCGGAGAACTTAGCCCACCCATCAGCCGTTTGCAGCTGGTCCGGCTCCTTCTTCCTCCCCGTCAGGGTTAAGCTCGGTGCCGTCGACGGCTCTCCTTCGTTGAATGATGCAACGCCATACATTGTCAAGCAAATGCTGAGGATGACCACCAGACCGGCAGCTGCCAATGACCCGGCTTGACCTGCAACGGCGGTGTTCCTTAGAGGACCGGCCTTAACGAATGGACCCACCAGGAGGAAGCCATGGGCTAGACCCACTTCGATGCCTCTGAGAAGCGGGTTCACTGCCGTCCTATAGGCCGGAAGGTTGGAGAGGTACCAGGCGATCAAAGGGCTTGATGTGATCGGAGTCTCGAGGCTTCCGATGAAAGGGTCGCCGTTGATGGGTTGAATCACTTGGTAAGTTGGCTGCAAAGTTGAAGAGGAATGGTTAAAAAGAAAAGAAATCGCTTAGCCTCTCGCCATTGATGGGTTTAGGAGCTTTTTACTTCACCTTGTCTGATTGAACAGCTCTGACAGTGAAGCAAGGAGTCCGGGTCTTGCCGGGTGAGGCTCGGAATGGGGCGCAGGAAATGCCCCTGGGGACAACAAGAGCTCTTGTAAGAGATGAGGTGAAGCTGCTCTTGAGCTGACTTGCCATTGGAGAACAAGTGGTGGCCATAATCAAAGTTAAAGAAAACAACGGGACTTGAGAAGAGAAACTTGAAATTTGTAGAAATAGAAGCTAAGATAGAGGAGAAAGAGTATGAATATCTGGGGAAATTGTGGTCAAGAAAGATGAATTGTTTGAATTCGCAGATTTTTTATTGGAGGAGAAATGTGAGAATCTTATCCCTTATCCATCCATCTATAACATGTCATATAATCCAAGCATGTTGATGTTGGATGAATCTACGGTACAACTTAATTTACGATTAAAAAATAAAATAATTAAAATCCTATCCTTTGAGAATACATTATAATTTGCTTCACTTCCATGGTAGTACACACATTAATATAAATTCCATTTTAAAACCAAAATGCGAAAGGTCAATTACGAAAAAAAATTCTACCAATCGACTCGAACCCAAAATAAACTTAAAATTTTAAAAACTTGAACTAACCCGAACCTATAATTTTCTTTTGAAAGGATCCGAGATTTACTTCGGGCATAAACCCGAAAATTGGATATGAATACCATCCTATTCGAAAATTGGAGCAAAGCAAAATACAAATGCTTAAAACAGAGTGAATATATTAGAGGATCAATATATATTCGTCTAAACCAGATTGAAATTAACGCATTTTTTTAATACTAAATCCATTCATACACTGCACCTGAGAGGTCAAGGCTAACAGCTAAAGTGAGACGATCATAGTTACCTTTTTGCCGTGTTTGAAATTAGTGAAGATACGTTACAGGTATTTCGAAGTAGTTCCCATGAGGTGGCAGAACTTAGAAGAGTGTGGCCGTGGTTGTCTGCAGGTCCAGGATAAACATAGGGTCTGTCATACACGTACCTATCGGTGACTCTAGGATAGAATTTTTTGTCAACAGCTACGTTGGTGACTCGAGGACCATATCCGGCACCATTGGCACGTGGCCTCTTGGCAGCTTCAGTTGCCCTTTTCTTGTCTTCCTTAGCCTTCTCTAACAGAAGAACCCGCTTCTGAAGTGGATCGACGGGATATTGCCCCTCAAGACTATGCTCCTCGATGCACTTGATCACAGCCTTAAGAGCAGTCGTCTGAAAACTCAGAAGACAGTATTCCATTCATTCAATAATGCAGCAGAAACAAAAATTCGGTACATGTTCAGCCGAAATATATTCAGTCAATATTAGGCAAACCAGTCACCGACAAGAAGTGGGATAAAGAACACACCTGGGCAGTGGGAGCGGCATTTCCAGGCTTGACAGGTGAAGCGACCTTTCGTGCATCCTTCAAGTAGGATTTCAGCAAAGGTACAGGTGAAAACTGCTGTGTCAGGTCAAATGCAAAAGCCAGGTTAACTGCGTCAATCTGTCTTCCACTATTCACCAGAACTTCAATTACACCTGGCATTTTCTCAGACAAGCCAAGGGAATGGCAGAGATCAGCTGCTTGTCTACGACGAGAGACCATTGGTATCAGCCTCGAAAGTTCTTCTACATTGAAGTCGGAAGCAATAACGAAAGTGCCGAGAAGCTGCAGAAAAGCATGAGCTTCCAATGAGTTACCATTACTAGCATCCATGTCAAGAGAATCCAACTTTGGTTTCCATTCCTTGGCAATTAATTTTGCTTGGTCCTTAATATCTTCTGAGATTAAAGCAGAAACAGAAACCATATCCAGATTAGATAGCAAGAAGCTAAGACATTCCATCAACATAATACAGGTTCACCTAAGTCCCAGTAGATTCGAATCTTGTTTTCCATCAACATTTGGCACTTCTGAGAGGTAAAATCCTTCTAAAGATTCCAGGACCAAGTGAGCTGGGCTTGCTGCAGCTTTCAACGCCCAAGGAATTTCCTCCTTCAGTGCAGCAAGGTTCTTACGGTTATCTGAAATAAACTTCTGCAGTCCTTTAGAGTCCATCTCTTCACATAGTTTTACTAATTGGGGATAAGATTTCACGTCGAAATCTCCATTTTCGAAAAAAGTTTTACCATCCTCCGAGTTATTTTTAGTAGCTACCAAATCAGGTGGTTTCTCCTCGACTGAGAGTTCACCACTGCCTCCATTACAGTTAACATTAGTAGGCTGCTCAGATGATAATCTCCCGTGCTTCTCTAGAGCATTCGTAATGGAAAAAACAGTAGCATCTCTCTTCTCTTGTAGCCTCACCAATGTAGCTTGTTCTTTGGCTACTACAACAGCTTCACGCTTCTGCAACATTTCACAAGCTTTCCTTGTTTTTGTCTCAAACACCTTTTCTTGATCTTCCAACTCATGGAAAGCGTCTCTTCAAGGACTTCTCAAGACCACTGAAATGTTTTCAAGTTCGTTTCCATTTCATATTAAGTGTTAAAGCACGCTGACTTTCAAGTTCAGCAAATGCTTTCTGAAGCTGCTGTATTTTAGATGCTGTCGAGTCTATGAGTTTCGCAACTGATTGTGTATCTTCCATGGCATAAAAACTGAAAGAGAAAGAAATCAGTAGGGGTCAGATCTCCCAGTGCGATACAAGACCAAACACATTTTCTCTTTCAAAGAATTTAACATTGCCTCTGTACACCAATAATAAGTTACTAATCAAATACCACAATATAAACTGACAAAATTGAAGTAAAAGCAACAAAATTGAGGACTAAGTTATATCCATAACTACGGGAAAATACCACAACTTGAACACATGTAAATCAAGATAATGTCAAGTTGTCAACAGCTACATTATAATACAATTTAAGAACCATATACAGATTCCATAGCAGCCACCGAACAGATATCTCACTGAGCATCTGCCCAAGAAAATACTTGTGCAAAGGAATGCATTTTTTCCTTCTCGAATCAGAAAATAAATTCATGCATACAGACTATTCTATGTTAACTATGAACAAACCCCTCTAAAATGAATGGTGACTGCACCAAGCGCACCAGCAGCCATGGTACCAGATGTTGCATTTAAAGAGGAATATTCACCAACAATGCAACGACAATAATTGGTGGAAATAAGATAATTTCAGAAGACATAGTGAAACCCAAGATGCATACACTAAGGAACTCTTCAAATCATCTTAATTCCCAAGAGGTTAAGTTTACTCCTTAATGACACACTCTACCTTCACTGACATTTACTTCCCACGCTTTCAGGATAAATAACAAAGTCAATGAAGAGAGAGACACATCCTTCTAAACTTTGCAGCATGCAGACTACATAGATGCTTACAAAAGATCAGCATTTAATATATCAGTATTCGGTATTCACAAAAAAGGTGGAATAGGGATCAGGTAGAGTCTGCTGCTTGAAATCAATTAATCCATTGTAAAAGCTACACTTGTATCACAGCACATAATGGGGCCAATTCTAGTTGCACAGATACAACTAAAGTGAGGCAATTCTTCAGTCTAAATTTAAAAGAAAAAAAAAAAAAAGAGGCATCTCAAGCTATCATAAAACAGAGAAGCAGACAAAATTACCATCAGAATAGTAGCACTCTTGATTGGAAAAGGAAAAATTGCGATAGCATGCAACCAAATGCGATCCAGTAAAACAACAGCCTCTTATAGACATTATCTGCAGTTCTCCCTCTCCCCCGCCCCCTTTCTCTATATATGTGTGTGTTTCAAAATTGGTCCCCAAACATGATACCATTCCTTTATTAATCTCCAAGAACTAATTCTGAAAGCAGCTACTTTACCTTGAATCAGAAAGAAATTTCATCCTCAAACAAATTGTGTTACTTCATACAGCAAATCAAAGTCCTACCTTCTCAATTTCTCCCAACTCAATAAGGACCACTTAACAATAAGGTTAGTTACATTGATAACAATCAAACAGATTAACATGTTTCCAAAACTAAATCATATATTGTCGCTCAAAATTTAAGCATTATTGTCAAAGTAAATATTCCTTTAAGAGTTTTTAATTTTACACGTTTTTTTGGATGGTTGGATTGGTGAAATAAATGGCTGAGATTATCACTATGATATGTGAAGATTATTACTTGAAAAAAAAAGTAACTATTTAATAAATAAATAAATCCAGGTTTATTTCATCCAAAAAAAAAAAGTATAAAAATAATTAAATTTTAGTGACTTTACAAGCTTCAAATTCACAGAAAGACAAGGCCGAGTCCGAGATCGTAAACTGAGTAAAGCAGAAATGGAGTTACAAAACCTAAAATTTAAAGAAAAACGACTCCAGTCGAACATTTGAGAATGCAGTCAGCCTAAAAACGTTTGTGGGGGCTCAGTGAAAAATGAGGGTGCCCTTGGTCCTACCCGGATCGACTGGATTAGTCCAGTGATTCATACCAGTAAAAAAACACGACCAGAACAGTGTAAAAGTTTCAATTTTCACCGCAGAAACAAAGCAAATAAAAACAAGAAATTCGGCAGTTCAAAACTAAGGATCCTGAAAGCTTAAAAAGAAAAGGAAAACAGAAACCAAATCTAATCAGAGTGTTAAACATCAATCAAATTACTGATATAAATTTTCCATCAGATTTTTAACATTAGAAATTTTTAAAATTTAACTTTTTTTTGTATAATTAAGCTGAAAAAATACGTGACGGTAATTTGAATTGTTTATTATTTTTTTGAAAAAATCATTTTAAAATTTTGATCTTATCATTGTGTTTAAAATGTACGTTTTATTTATACATAGAAAACTATACTTATTTCAACGACAATTGAAGGATGCCTTCAAATACCACAAGCCATTGAGAAGGCAACCATGGTAGCTTCTCGATAGATGTGGGAAATCCTAAATTGCCAGCTCCGTTTGCAAAGCTCCACAATGCTTCTGAACAGTCCGAAATTGCTGGAATCTGCAGCATTTCCTTCTAACATGATTTCGATCCTAAATTTCGATCTTCCTAACGTAGTTGCAACAGACCAACTTTTTCACATATATTACGTAAAGTAATCATTATTTCGTATCATAATAATATCATTAGCATGAAATATTGAAGAACCAATCTAGCTAAGCCTAGAGTAGTTTAGCTACAAATTCATCTATGCTTTTATCTGAACTTCCACCTTCTTCCATTGCCTTTTTAGCCAAATTCTTCCACTTCATTGCACTCTCCTTAATCTCTTTAGCCTTTTCTCCTTTCACCAGTTCCTTCAAGCATTGCTGGATCATCTCTCTTGTCACTAAACCTTTCTCATTTTGTCGAACCTTAATCCCAACACCCCATACATCCTCCACTTGCTTGGCGTTCATGATCTGATCGGTCCACAGCGGCATCGCCAGCACCGGGACTCCGAGGCTCAATGCCTCGAGAGTCGAACCGAGGCTGCAGTGGCTGAGAAAGCAACATATTGACCCGTGAGACAGCACCTCCAATTGATGGCACCAACTCACCACCAATCCTTTCTCTTTAGTCTCCCCAATGAAATGGCTTGGAAGTTTGTTCTTTTCGATTGTTCCCCTTACCACCCACAGGAAGTTGCAGTCTGCACCTTTCAAACCCAAAGCTATCTCTTCCATTTGCTCTGCTTCAAGCGACGCGAGGCTTCCGAACGAGATGTACACGACGGAGCCCTTCGGTTTTCCGTCTAGCCAACTCAGGCAAGCACTGGTTTCTGGCTTGAAGAGATTCACGCCGTAGCCTGTGTCGTTCTCGAGTCGTTTGTCCAAAAACATTGATGGAATTGTTGGTCCTATTGTCAACACGTTCCAGAAACTTGACATCCAATCCAACACCTTATCAAAAACCAGCTTTTAAAATCAAGTTAGTAATCTATGACTAAAGGCATGTAAACGAACTAATTACGAACACGAATAAATGTATGTTCATGTTCATCCGTTTAATTTTACTCGAATAAATGAATAAACACGGACAACTAAATGAACATAATTTTCTGTTTGTGCTCGTTATGAACGAATAAATATTTTGTTCGTGTTCGTTCATTTAACTAAAGGCCGCAGTGGCTGAGAAGCAACAAAATCTTGTCAATGCACCCAATTTAATAAATAAGTGAATTTCACCACCATGCCTTTCTCTTTAGTCTAAACATTCATTTAGTTTACAACCCTAATTATGTTTAAAAAAAGAAATACTAATAAAAACCAGCTTTTAAAATCAACTTAATAATATATGATTAGAGGCATGTAAACGAAATGAACGAACACGAACAATAGTATGTTTATATTTGCTTGTTTGATTTAAACCGAACAACGAATGAATATGAATAACTAAACGAACATAATTTCTTGTTCATATTCATTCGTTGAAGAATGATGGAATTGTTTCCTGTTACGTTCATTAAAATGATATCCAATCCAACACCTAATACAAATTAACATATGTGAATAAATTTAACAAACTGATTACCGAAGTTCATGAACATAAATGAACGAATGAGCTTTATGTTCGTGTCCGTTCATTTGATTAAACAAATAAAAATTTTTATTCATGTCTGTTTATTTAATAAATAAGCCAACTACCCGCCGAACCACTGAGTGAATGTTTGGTTCATTTACAACTGTGATTATGTTTTTCTAACAAAAAAAAAAAAAGAAATACTAAAGTATATACCTCTTTCTCCAATTCGTAAAAGGTGTTAAAAAACATCCAATCAGCTCCATCTATGTTGGAAAACTGGTTCACGAAAACATCAAACCAAGTCGGGGACGACCCATAATCATAAATAAAAGACGGCAGCTCTGAAACTTGAAGCGGCAGCCGAAGGCGTCCCCTATTGACATGGTAATACGTGCTGTTGACAGAACAAGACTGAGTGAAAAACACAGTGATGGAACCCCGAACTGCTTTGCAACATCGAGTGTCCAGCTCAAGAACCCGTCATACACAATGGCGCCGATAGGATGATCACCGGTATCAACAAGTTTCTTGATTAAACTCGCCAAACTCTTAGGACCCACCGTCCAAAATGTTTGCAGGTAAACCTCGCTGCCGCTAGGAGCCCCGTTATAGCCGCACTCGTCGAAGCCGTCAGAGACGGTCTGAAGATCGATTGAGGCGTCGGACAGGTCGGGAAACGAGGTCTTGGAGAGGAAGACGGTGGTGACAAGGGTGGCTTTGACGCCTTTGGAGGCTAAGCGCTTTGCTAATTGGAGCATGGGGTTTATGTGACCTTGGAGTGGGAAAGGAAAGATTAAAACTTGGGGCTCTCTGCGTTTATTTTCGTCTCCCATTGTAATATCTGTTCGTTCAGTGTCAATATTGCTCGTTGGCTAAGAATTCAAATTGAGATCGGTCATATTTTCAATTGAATATTTTACCGTAATTGTAAACAGTAACAGACGTATTATTTGAATCTCTAGGGTTGAGCCGTTGTCCAATCCTCTGCCCGGGTGATATAGATGGATAAGAACGGTGTAATTATCATCTCATATTCTTGATATATTACTATAAGGAAGATACTTTGATCTATAACAATGCGTAAATTTTAGTTTACACATTTTTAAAATTTTAAGGGTTTAAGGTTTACGTGTTTAGTATGTAAGACGTAAAATTTAAGATTTATGGTTAAAATTTAAAATTTAGAGTCTAAGGTTTAAGGTTTTAGAATTTTAAGATTTGAGATTTAGATTTTAAATTTTTTAAAAGAATTGTGTAAATTTTTTTTACACACTTTATATATCAAAATATAACATTTACTATAATATTTGACATTTCAATAGTTTAATATATTTGAAAATGATTGAAAAATAACAAATAAACTTAGAATTGATACTTGATAATGAGTTGCAGATAAAGTCACCTATAAGCGGAGGGCGGCTTTCTATGGTAAATATTCTCTCAATTCTATTAATTGTGTTATTTTTTATTTTAAAATTATTTTAATTAAATTGTCACGTTGAAACATAAATTTATTTTTTTATTTTTTAATAAAAACAAAAATTAATTTTTAAAGACAAACTTATCATTAAAATTATTTTATATCATATAATTTTTTCTTAAAATTTCAGTCACTAAATTCAAGGTGTTATTTTGTTTTATTCACTTAGTGTTTATTTTTATCATTTACTAATTTTTTAAATTAATTTTATCTTACAAGATCGTTAGATTTTCTGTTAACTCTTTCGACCACTTTATGTATGATGGTTATATTTTTTGTTTTCTTCAAAAAAGTGTTAACTCTTCTGATAATAAAAGTTGATCATGGTCGTCCATCATTAATTGTCATTTACAGAAAGATTTATATCGAAATATCGGCATAAAGTCAAAAATAACTCCACAACATTGATTTTTTGATCACTTTAGTCTTTATTTTTTGGTATAAATAGTCACCTAACGTTTAATTTTCGTTTAAAATTCACCATCGATAGATGAAAACCGCCAGTCAACTAATAATCAATACCCTTTGATGATGTGACATGTTTACATAAAAGGACTTGCTGAAGTGGCGCTACCACATGTATGGAGATGTTGATGTAGCACTTTGTTGACGTGGCATCATGATTATTTTTTAAAAAAAATAAATATTTTTTATATTTATTTTAACCAATCAGATAATGCCACGACCCAGGTCTAGTAGGTAAAAAGCTTAGTACCTAACCACCAAAATCAACCTATTAAATTTGTAAAGTTACATCAAATATATTATATAACCTCAACAAAATAACATGGCTTCTTTCATCCAAGATTGTGTTCTTTACCAGCATCTTCATAATTATTTTTTTTCTTCCAAAATTTTATCGAACTGAGTAAAGAGATTGGTGGTGCCTCAATGATGTTTTTACCATGTGCTACATATAATGGGACACCTCCTGAGGGTGCTAGCCAGTTTCATGGCATGCCTCTGGATGTCAAGGTATTTAAGTCTTTCATGATCATTTTGTTGCTAGCCGAGTCTGAAATCTAACTGTATTCTATGCTGAGATTGTAATTTCCATTTTTCTAGGTGTATGATGTTCATTTTAAAGGATCGAGGAAACGCCTAATGCTTGAGGCTTGAAACTATTTTAGTTCTTCTGCTGACATTTCAGATATGTTGTGCCTCATCTTGAAGAATGAGAGAACAAAGTATGATTTTTGAGCAATTTCATTTGGTTTTAGCGTAGATACTGCATCTTACGATACATTAATGAAAGGGAATGAATACTTGGGATCTGAGAAACTACTCTGTGGCATTGATGGTAACTGCACCTGTGGCCTATGATTCACGTTTTGATTGAAACTGATACACTTCGAAGAGAGCTTACAGAGAGTCAAGATCGTGGAAATGTACCATTTGCAATTCCCCCTTTGTTCGATAAACATCTTGGAAGGAGAAGAAGTCATGCTATTTTGATGAGATTATAGAAAATATTTGATGTAAATTTACGAAGATAATAGGTTGATTTGGTGGTTAGGCGTTAAGCCTTTTACCCACTAGACTTAGGTTCAAACCTCAACCTCTCCAATTTATAGTTTTAATTAGTTCTTTACTAACTAAAACCAGTCAGATAATGATACAATGTCATGTCATCAAAGAGTGTTAAAGAACTAAAATCAATCAGATGATGATACAATGTCATGTCATCAAAGAGTGTTGACCGTTAGTTGACTGATGATTTTTCATCCATCGAAAGTGAATTTTGAACGAAAATAAAATGTTAAACTTTTGTTTGCACACAAAAAAAGAATAGAGGCTAAAGTAACCAAAAGATCAAACGTTGGGTTTATTTTTTACTTTATGCCTAAAATATTCACATTTCTTTCATCTCTTTCCTTCGGATTGATTTTTCACAAAATTCATTCAAAATTAATAAAAAAGTTATCTAACAAATTTAACCTTTAATTCTTTAATTTTTTCAGTTGAAAGAATATATATATATATATACAAAACAATTTACGTGCTATATTTTTAGAATAACTATATACAAGCTCGCTTTAAACAATTCATTTTAGTAACTTGAACTACTAAATTTTGTTTTCAATATTAGTAATTAAAATAAATGAAAATTCCCCATTGTTATAATTCAATAAAATATTATATAGATGGAGACTCTGAATTTGTCTAATAAAATAATGTCGGCTTTGTAATTATATTTTTCTTAGGGTAAATTTACTCAAATATTGTGGTTGGGATTTTTTTCAACAATGTGATCCAGAGCAGATTATTTCCTAATTTATGGTGGTTTTCTGTTTAAGTCAGAAATCGGATTGAAAGGAACCCGACTTTAAACAGTGTTTATCCAAAAAATAAATACGAAGTTGAAAATAAACTTGAAGACGGATTGAAAGGAATCCGACTTTAAACAATGTCCATTATTTTTATTGTTTGAAGTCGGATTGAAAGGAACCCGACTTTAGTAGTTTATTTTTTAACATGTGCAATCACTGTTAAAAGATGAATTGAAAGGAATCCAAATTCTGATTTTGCTATAGTAAACAACACATTGTTAGAAATAAAGCGGAAAAAACCACATTGTCGAAGAAAAAAATTGAAGAGCAATATTCGGGAGGTTTTACCTTGTTCTCATTTTGTACAGAAAAATACCTAATCTGATATCTTTCAACTTACAACACATAAAACTTAAAAAAATAATAGAGATACGAAATATACAAAACATAACTTAACATCGACGAAGAAATTAAAACACATTAGAAAATAGAACATAGACAACAACACAAAAATAAAACTAACAAACTATTATTAAGTACTTCAAAATTATCAATGGTTAGAATCTATCAAATAGTCTTAATAGACAAAATGTACTTGGATTCGAGTACAATATGTGTTATTAACAATTTAAGATTAATGAACCGATATTTTCATGTAATCACAATAGAAAATTCAAAAAAAAAACAATCAAGGGTTAATGTACTTTTTAGCCTCTAACTTTTCTTTGATGTGTATTTTGACCCCCCCCCCCAACTTTTTCTTTTTGCAATTTGACTCATTAGTCAAGACTTTGACGTTAAATTGTAATTTAACCCTCATTTTTTTCTGCAGTCGAACCCCCAAACTATTATTTTACAATTTACCCTATTTTAATATCAACGGCCCAACTACATATTTTAGATTTTGCTTAATTTAATTAAAACATTTATTTATTCATAAAGATTTGGTTCTAATTAATTTGTTATAAATATCTTTATTTATGATGGATATTCATATATTAAATGAGATTTTAATGTATTTTATTATTAAGGGTTTTATCTTATGCCTATAAATATAGAGTTTGAAAAGCATTGTACACTACCCTACTTTGAGAATATAATACAAGTCTCTCTCTTTGTCTCTCATCTTGTTCTTGTTCATCTAGTTTGTTCTTGCCCTTACTTTATTCACAACACGTTATCAGCACAACCTCGCTCGATTATCATGGTTTTTGTTGGTGGTTCTTGAAAAGGATTTCAATTTGATTTTGCGACTACATCTGTTTTACATTATATGCTTCAATGACTTAAAAATCATGACGTGAATCAAGATAAAATCTAAAGGGGTACGTTTCTTCAATATGTTTATATTGTGATCAATTTTTATTTACGTTATTCTATAAACGAGAGTTTATATTTTTTACCGTATTTTGAGTTTTACATGTCCTTAAATGGCTTGGAAAGAGACATGACATCAAGAGATTATGAGAAGCTTCTTGGTCATTTGCTATATCTTCATTGTCCTCAAGAGGAAAATCAATATCGGTAAACTCTATTTTTATTTTTATTCTTTAAATTACGATTTTAAAGTGTGGTAAATTATGGTGATTTTGAATCTACAAGAAGACTATTATAAAGTCTATATTTGCTCGAAAGCAATAATTTTTCCATGTCAAAAAACTCGACTATAGACTTATCCCAAGTTCAAGTTACAAAAATTCGTCTTGATCTAAAAAAAATTGTGGGAGGCATTCCCTAAAGTGAATGCAAGCATGATGTTTATTCCATGCGATTATCAATGATGAGAATATGTTAATAAAAACATACTCAATTTTTCACGCAAATAATGTTGTCCTCAGACACAATATCATGAAAAAAGTTTTAAAGGCCCATTGGCTCCACTCCATTCCCTGAAGTGAATGTGAGATTATATTATGGAAAGAATAAAGATCACATTAATAGTTGTGGTCGCGATTGAAGCTATGAATATAGACATGAAAAATATGGTCATTTTAAGAATACTTCTACCCACTGGTAGTGAGGTTATAAGGATGACGAGAGTAATAAAGATCATTCTAAGGAAGTGAAATCCTTTTTATTACCAATGTGACGTTATAAACTATTGGTCTCGTACTTGTCGTGCGCTGAAAAATCAACAATCATTGATTGATAAAGAAAAGAAAATGGAAGCAAATTTTGTTTGCGAAAATAAAGAAGATGATATTGGTCCAACTCTTTTGGACATTGTTGATTTCCTTATAACTCTTGAAAGAAATATATCGTCTTCTAATTATTTTCATAACCTTAAAGAGAATTATTGTTCTTTTAATTTATTTTATTTTATATTTATTTACTTTACGCATTAATTATTTACGCTTTATATATTAATTTAATGCCGAAAGTATATTCTTTAAGTAGTTAATATATTATCTGTTTTTGTTGGTTTAATCCAAATATATTGGCTGGACATCTTGTTCTGCGATGCTACTGGTCTTAAAGGAGATTTCTAAAGGACCTTGTGAACTGGTTTAACAATGCCGCGTATGAGGATTAAATTTTTGTTTTATGTTGTTTTATATATATATATATATATATTGTTTCACATGATTACTTGTCGAGTACAATCTATGGTGACGAGTTATGCTTAGCAGGAGCATAAGATATATTTTCCTATTTAAATGCAAGGGGATAATGTGAGTACTATATCTCAAAGTACTGAAAATATTAATGCTCCAGAAGAGCGATAAGTTCTCGAGAGAAAGCACATTATGAAAAGTGCAACATTGTGAATATTATAATAATTATCGCTAATGATAATGATATCGTCACCACTGGAAGTGGAAATTTTAAGAGAGCAATATGAGTTCGCAAAATAATCTTTCAGGAATTATAGATAACATATGTTATTAATTGGCATTTGAAATAAGCCAATGTGGATATAAGTTCTAGTAGCCAAAAGTCAGTTGAAAGCTCTAGAAAAGTTATATATTGCTACCAAAAGAATAATTTCCATTTAAAGCTCCGAAAGAGCTAAATATATTCTTATTCAAAGGAACAATTTTTGGTGGACAATGTATTATCAAGTTTCAAATAAACTTGTATTTTAAATTTTGTACCACGCATATGCAAGTGAGATTGAGTCACATGTTATGGTAAACAAGAATTTTACAAATTCAAAGATATCTACACATATATATATAGTTGGCATGATCGATTAGGCCATCCTGATCAATAATGATGCAGAAATTATTGAGATTTACATGCGCATGTAATAAAATAACCTGAAGTTCTTGTGGGTCTTATTCTTAAAGGAATTGATTAAATTCCACTTATTAAAGAACATGAAGTTCTTGTGTTGCTTAAAGGAATTAGTTAAATTCCACTTACTAAAAGAACCTGAAGTTTTGTGTTGTTTGTTTTCAAAGGATTTAGTTGATCCCACTTACCAAAAGAACTTGAAGTTCTTGTACTAAAGATGAGACCGCATGCCTTGTATATCTGAATGAATATGGGCCCTTATATCCAAAATTGTGGAAAGTTTTATATGATTTTAGTAGATGCATCTACATTGTTTTATCAACTTACAACCAGAAGTTTGTAAGATTTATTCTAAAAGGATTCTGATTATGCAATTAGATTATTCGTCTTGCAAAAGCTTGTGAATTTATCTTTTAGACTATATCAGTTGTTACAAAGCCTATTGATTATGAAAAATATAGTTTAGTAAAATTTTAATTGGATGCCTCCTCTTTAATATCTAAACTATGAGAACAAAATTATCTATATGATATTTCACATATAGCAGCACTTATACACATCAAGTCAACGAGTTATAATAAACTCCAAGTTATAATTGGTTTTGGTTAGAAGCCATACATTTTTCATTTTATAATTTTTGAATGTGCGATATGAATTGCTCCACCACAACGCACAAAATGGGTAAATAATAAGGGTTGAGAATATATATTGAGTACGAGTCTCCTTTTATGTTTAAATTCTTAAACATTAATTGGAGAATCATTTATGAGATGATTTTTTTCTCAACATCAGGGGGAGAGAATAATCAGCTGGATAAAGAAAGAAATGAATTATCATTATTTAGATCCTCGAATATGAACTAAAAGTTCATAAGATAATTCAAGTTATTGTATGTCAACTGCCAGACATATTTACTGACCTAATGAGAGTAATCAAGTCTCATATACCAGTTGAAAATACTCTAAATTTGAATACATGTTAGAGCGAATGGATGTAAATCATGCTTGGAGCATGATAGTTGAAATTTGTTCTAATGATCAAAATTCTCGTAAATGGAAAGTAGCATGAGATGGTCAGATATTGGAGGTGGGTGCTTCTGAAGAGACCCAAGACATAACTAATAATAAAACTCTTGAAGAGTTTCAGGTACCTGAAATAAAGATTGAAATCTTGAAGAGGTCTCGATAAGTTATGTCACTATGAGAATGGAACCGAAATAGAAAATTTGTCGACAACGATTTTTCAAACAATGTTTCTATAGTAGTAAAGGAACAAAATGAGGATCATGTATAGAAATCTATTTAAATTATAGTTATTGAATTGACCAATGTAGAAAGACGCTTTGAACTTCTAAAAGAGAAGTATTTGGACCAACATTCCAAACACCTAAAGGTGTAATGCAAGTGAAGCACAAATAAGTAGTTATAAATATGACTTGAATTATGATTTATGAAGAGTTTTAATTACTTCATGGTGGATGCAATTACTTTGGCAGTTATGAAATATTTTATATGCGTCCAATCATTTTGTGGATCCCTATAAAAGGAAAGTTATCGTTGACGGATTTAAAATGCTAGAAGCATTTGGAAATTTTCGAGAAAATTTATTTAGATATGCCACTTGAATATTTATATTTTAGCGCATTTGGTATAATCGCCTTAGTGAGTACTAATTGAGGAAATACTGTAAGAATAATCATATTTCCTTATGTATTTTATAAAGGAGTTTAGATCATGATTCATTATGATAATTTGAATATCATTAGAACTCCTGAAGAGCTTCAAATTGGAAACTCATAAAGAGCTTTCAAAACATTTAATGAAAGTATTGAGAAAAAGAATTCTGAGATGTGGTTTTATCTTGACCTAAAGATTAAGCACATGCATTTTTTGTCTATGAATAGACATAAGCTGAAAGAATCTTAAAAAAGATTCAATACGGATAAAGCATATCTATTGAATATCTTTATGATTGCAAGATTATTGGGTGTGAATAAATTTATCTTCGAAAGAAAGATAAATAAATAATTCGTCTGGAAACACCATATATTAGTTGGTCAAGAAATATTCTTGGATATACAAATATCATTACCTTTAGATCTTCAAACATCAGTCGATGTCTTCTCAAATCTTTTAGAAATAATTGTTAAGCACGAGGCAAGTCAAAAATGAGTTTGGCTAAGACCATTGACCCAACATATCCACAAGATATGTGATTTACTTTCACAAGATATGATACAAAGCTATCTTGTGTAGAGATAATGCAAGGTGGATACATCATGGAACATATTACTCCAAAGTTTCATCCCTCACGATCTTTAGAAAAATAGTATTCAAGATTGAATTATGAAGATTCAAAGATCTTATATGATGTTTTCGTGAGGCGGAGTAAATACGTGTTGCACTCTTTTTCCCTTAACCAAGGTTTTGTCCCAATGGGTTTTCCTGATAAGGTTTTTAATGAGGCAACATGTTATGCGTATCAAAGATATGTGCACTCTTTTCCCTTCACTAAGATTTTTTTTCCATTGGATTTTTATCTTAGTAAGTTTTAACGAGACACGTTATCTTCATGGATATCCAAGGGGGAGTGCTATGAATATCTTTATTTATGGTGGATATCCATATATTAAATGAGACTTTAATGTACTTTATTATTAGGGTTTTCATCTTATGCCTATAAATATAGAGTTTAAAAAGCATTGTACACTACCCTACTTTGAGAATATAATACAAGTCTCTCTCTTTGTCTCTCATCTTGTTTTTGTTCATTTATTTTGTTCTTGCCCTTTACTTTATTCACAACATAATTCTATATATTAGTAATATTTCAATAGTTATATAATATAAGGTTCTATCTAAACATGATGTTATTCGAGAGATTTTCTTGTATATTTGAATTTTAATCTATTTATTATTGTTTTTTAAAGGTATCTATTTATTATTGTTAATATAATTATTATTAGCATTCACATGTACAAAATTCATTCAATGTTACAATAATTTGTCTTTGCGATTAGTGACGTAAAAAATAAAAAAATATTTATGCAAGATTAATTTTTGAATTTATTGAACTTGGTAAGTTAAAATTAATTATATTTTTTTGAACGTGTAATTTGTATACAAAGCTTATAATACTCAAACTTCTTCCCACCTATAAATTGAAGGATATTGATTGATTAAGCATATTTAATTTTATCTCATTCTGTATATTATACCAGTAATATTAGTTATATAACTTTTGTGTATAGCAATAATATTTTTGTATAGATTAATTTTTTTATAATAAAAACTTAAAAACCCCTAGGCACAATTGTGTTAACGTGGAGAAAAGAGTGCCCTTTTTTATTCAACGTCTCGTCGGAATTACATCAACTATGTTATGCTATTTTTTTTTTTTGAAATATTAGATTATATTTAAAGTGAAATGATTACAAAGGAATCACACCTCAAACATTAAAAGATCATGCGTAAAAAATACAATAAAATTTTAAGAGGCGTGAAAGACATTAAAATACAGAACTTATTGCTGAAAAACGTGATAAAATGATAAGTTTGAGCCATATTTCGAATGGGTAAAGGTGAAGATTCGAATAAAGATTCGATTGGATCTTATTCTACTCAATGAGACCTTTACAACGGCATCTCATATGCTCAAAACGGATGAGTAATGAATGAGAAATTGATGCTCAAAGTAAAGAGTTGTGAATTGAGAAAAGGAAATGAAAACCTCCAATCCCACATTGATGGGATAAATAGAATGAGAAGTGTTTATATACACTTACTTACTTTGTAATCATTGATTGATTTGAGTTGAACTTGTGTCTTGCATGCAAAGGGGTGTGAATTCAATTTTATTTGGGTTAGGGTGCACTTGCATGACGTGAATGTTTGGACTTTGATATTTTACCACATTGAATTAATTTTTTCTCTTTTGTGACAAGCTAATTATGCTGAAATTAAAGGGATATTTTCGAATTTGAATTTATGATTGCAGTTCACGCAAATATCCGATAGAGGACAAAATTAGAATATTTTTTAGTCACGTTTAACCTAATTTTCCCCTATAAATATATGGTCTCCTTTTAGTTTTAAATACACACGAAAAACACACAATTTTTCAACAGTTTTCTCTCGGAAAAAAACTGTATTGTTTTGGTGATAGTCGAAGGCTCGAGTTCGTTCGTGATTAATCAGTTGTGCTGCTGAAGATAATCATCTGTTGTTGTATCCTGGGAGACTGACGACCGAAGATCTTTAGCACCGAAGAGCGGTCAAATCTGTCTTAAGGAAACTGCTTCCCTGCAGGCCTCAGCCATTATTTTCTGGTTATTTCGTAACAGTATTTTGAATTAAACAATATTGTGTTTATTTCAGTTATTTTATTCGATTTATTATTTCGAATTAACCTTGCTTTTGTCCAACACCTATCACTTTCAGAAGAACTTGAACAATCTACTGAATGAAATTTAGTGAACAAACTACTTTGACCAGAGTGTTTTATGAAGAAAGCAAATTCTTACACTACTTGTTCTTGGCATAACGGTACAACCACAAAAGAGATTATAAGCATCTACAGACCAGCCTACTTCGCTGAAAAAACGCTCGTTGATACTCTTCATCCGAACGCAAAACTATCAAAAGATAGACAACTGTCATAAAGACAGACTATAACTGCTATAAAAGCATACGAAGGAACTACCATAAGAATGACAAAAAAACTGCCAAAAACATATATGATATGAATGTGACAAAGCAAAAAATCAAGAAAAAAAACTCAAATAAAATATTCATCAACTAAAATGTTCTGCTATACCTTACAATTTAGAGACCAGTAGCTACCTCGTTACAACACCATACAGTATCTATATTTCTCACTAAACCTTGTTTTGCTATTCCAGCCGAATTTCACGCAAAGGTCCTTGCACTCTTTTACTACACCATGGAAATTTACAGGGGCAACACTCGGATTATCAATCCACTTCACTGCTAATGTGCTATCTGATTCTATAATGAGGAGGGATTGAACATGCCAATTTGAGTTAGCAAACAGTGTAGCTGTTTTGAGAATGGCTTGCAATTCTGCATTTGTTGGATCGGATGTCCCGATGAACTTTGAGAAGCGAATAAAATGCTTGCCAGCGTGGTCCCTCAATATTCCACCAACCACGAACAGCAGCGTCCACGTTGAATTTTAGAAATTCCTCAGCTGGCGCTGTCCACGATCCCAGCGGAGGTCTATGCTTATGAGAAACAATGATATCAGGGATACTAGGGCAGTGGCCGATTCTCAGCTTCGCAATATCAAAATTTTGATCTTCTCCAAACACCTTATTACTGAAAATGATTTCGTTTCTGCATATCCATATAGTCCAAAATATCCCGAATGCCATGTTCTAAATTAGTTTTGAACTTATCTTTTAATTTTGTCAATCAGAAAACTCAACTATTTAAATGGAATCAATTAAATCACTTACCGTTAAAACGTAACAGAGAAGGCGACGTGACAGTTAACGTAAATTTATATAATTATACATTTGATCTTTATTACTTATACATCAGTCTTAATTTTAATTTAAATTAATAGATTTATTTTCTAATCAGATGACGGCATGCGTCATGATTTGACCGGAGGATTTTAGATTAATTTTATTTAATTCAATTAATTTATTGTACACCAATCAGGTGTTGAAATGTGTCACCTGATTCATGAAAAATAAATGAAATCCATAATGAATTGGGGATTCAAATCCAACCATTGGAGGAAAGTGACCAATTGGCTTGCATAAAGTCCTATCTAATTCAGCAGGCTGCCTTCTTTCCAAGAAAATAGCCTCTCCTATATTACATCTATAGAACATAAGTGCTCCCCCAAATATTGTACACGGATCTGTACAGATATGAAAAATAAGCAAGAAAAAAACATACCAACTCCAAACCCTAACCACCCAATCCCGGCAGCTTCTACCAACAGTTTTGACCTATATTATTCTGATTCTTCGTTTTGTTTGAAGTATCCATGTCTTACATGAAAATAATCAAAAATAGAACATGCCGGTGCGGGTCACATACATGTACTCGATGCATACTAGAGTAACATAGGTTTTGACATGTTACAAGCTGCAAAACAACTAAGGTGATGCAGTTTCACTATCAGAACCATAGTGTGGGTTCCCCTGAAATCCAGGAAAAGATTGAAGCATCCTCGGATTCACTGGAACTGGGAGTGCTTGTTGCATCATTGGGTTCACTGGAACTGGGAATTTATGTGCAGAACTAACAATGGTGCGTTCATTTATCATGCCGACTTCCTTGCAGACCCGATCGAGTACCATGAGGAAATCCCTCACTACCAAGAAGATTCTAAATGGGTGGGCTTCTTCCTTTGCTGTGTTCCCATGGAAGTATTCAGTAATCTCCTTTACTAGAGATAATGCCACGTTCTCGTGGGCTTGAATCCTTGGAATCTCCTGCTCAGCCATTTTCATAAACCTGTTCATTGATTCCGAAAATTTCTCTTTGCTCTCGTATGATCCCGTTGTTTCATTTAACCTTAGAACCTCACTGATGTGTTCAAGGCCTCTAGAAAGCTTGGAGACATCACCCTTGAGTACCTCAGAATCCATTGCAGCAGCTTTTTTGACGTTGGTCAGCTCCGAACTGAGACCCGAAACAACTTGTAAACCAAGCTTTCTGCACCGAGCATCTTTGGTTAAAGCGGAGTTTGGTGTTTGGTTGCTATTTGAAAGACGAGCACCCTCGCTTCTTATGATTTCTTGTACAACAAAATGCAGGAGTGTGGTCTTACCATCAGCACCCTTGACATCGACAAGCTTAACAAGTGTATCGAGTTTAAAGGCTTGTGCATCGCCTCGATTTGTCCCGACATTCATGCGGTTCCCGGTCTTGAGGACAGCCTCTAGAAGCTTCAAAAACATCCTACTATTTCTCAATTCCTCACAAGCAGCCTGTGAAAAAGGAAAAACCAATGAAATATATGAAGCGGCGACATGTTCCTAGGAAAGAAGCATTGCTTGCATGCTTAGGCAATAACAAGACAATTCGGTACTAAGGATTTAACGCAAACAAAAACAAGATGTGCGAAACAGATACATGATGGAATCGAGTTGAATTACCTCCAGAGTTTCGTAAGAGTTTTTAAGGTATTTGACTTCAGACTCGAAGTTGGCTATGTACAGCATTGCATCCACCCTTTTAAACGCAAAGGGTATATCGAGAACCGTTTTCAAGAATTTCTCAGCAGGACCAAGCTTAACTGGTGAATCATCTTTGTACTCCTTCAACTTAAGTTCTTCTTCCTTTGTTGGAGCCATTCTCAATAAACTTTCGAGAAGTTCAGTGCCGAGTGTATCGGCATTACCTGTATCATCATGGATGAGGAATTTAGGACAATCCCAAAACCATATAAAAATGTCTTTAAATCAACAAAATTCGAACAATTATAGTTTGTAGTGGCATTTTTACCTTCAAAGAGGGCTTCAGAAACTTCCTCCACAGTCACATTGAGTGCCTTCAACAAAATTGCAATGTTCTGTGCCTTTTTGGGATCCAGCACTCTGTTCTCTTGGTTCGGTGATGGAACAACCGAGCGCGGAGTTGTTTGTTTCGGTTTAGAATTCGGCGTTTTTATGACGAATAATGTTTCAATCATCTCCTCATTCAACCTGCAGAAACAATACTCTCACAGATTATCCAACATAGAAGTAGGACCATATTAAAGAACTAAACAAGAACTCCACAATTGAGGAAGGCTCCGAATCGTACTTAAATGAGCTTGATCTGAGATGGTCCCACACCATTTCACGATCAGAGCTGGCTCTCACTTTATCCCAATGTAATTGCTTTAACTTGGGTTTTGAAACTTCCTCCGACTCCTCCAGTGCCTCGGACTCGGACCTTGTAGGCACCTCAAGTGGAGAAATCTTAAACGGCATTGGCAGCGGCTTCGATATCGGTTCTGAACAAGCTACTGATGAAACAGGTTTTTCCCAGAGCCGTCGTTGCTTTGGAAGTGGCGGAGGTGGCGGCGGTGGAGACAAGATAGGCTTCCGTAAAGCCTTGCTAAGCCTTAAAGGAGATGCATCAGGACTTTTTTCCAAACCTCTTTCGGGTGATGATGAAGAAGCTAAAGATGTCAAAGAAGGAGCTTTACTGTAATCTGAAAATTCAACCTTCAAAGGAGACATCTCCGGGCTTTCCTCGAACGCTCTGTTTGGTGGCGGTGGCGATGGCGATGGCGGAGCCGATGATAGTGAAGGAGACTGATTATCTTCATTCAAAGCTCTGTCTGGTGATGTAGAAGCTGAATTAGTACCACCAGCTGAAGCTAAAATCAAAGGAGCCTTCATGTTTTGCACGAAATCCTTGAAATTTTTAATCGATGCATCGAGCTTCTCGATCAGTACTCTGTTCGGCGAAGACAACGACGGCGATCGTATGTCTCCGTTAATGGACGCATTTGAAACCCGTGGGGAATCAATTAAAATCCTCTCCGGCGACGTATAAGGTTGAATATGCACGGGCTCTGGAGATTTCGGGTCGGACCTTCGGGGACTCAAGCTAATCGGTGGAGAAATACTGAGGGACGGAGACCTGGCGGGTGAACCCGAACTCAAAGATGAACAGGAACAAGTACTGCTAGACTCAATTGTTCTCGCATCAATCGCCGTAAATACTCTTATTGACCCGAATCCGGTTCCACTAAAACTCTCTCGACCCGCCAACGATCCTCTCGGCGAATAGAACTTTTCTTCTTCTTCTTCTTCTTCTTCTTCTTCTTCACCGTCATCTTCTGTACCGGATTCCACTTCACCGTCTAGAAAGTTCCGACCCGTGTTCTGTCGAGAGAGAGGCGGTAACGGGTGGAGCTCCGGAGAGTACATTTTCCCCGGACCCAACGCGGCGTTGTCCGGAGAATCATTGGAACCGTCGTCGAAACGGCTTTGTGAATTTACGACAGTCCCCAAATAGAGGAATTCGGAACTGGTCGTCGAAGTCGTTCTCTGCTTCCGAACACCGACATTGTTATTGTTATTGTTACTATCATTGTGGTAAAAAATTAATCTGCCGCTGTTGTCGGATGTAGCGGTCTTGTTGTCTTCAAAGCAATTTTGCCCCGGCCTACGTCGTCTGCAGAAGATAAATGCGATAACGCCGGCGACAATGGAGGCGGATAAGACGGCGGCAACGGCAACGATGAGGAGCTTTTGGGAATTATGCTTGGGGGCAGGAGTGTGGGGGATGACAAGGGAGGAGATGTTGGCGGGAAAGGAAGCGAAAGTGGAAGGAGGAGGCGGAGGAGGGGCGGAAGGAAAGGAAGGGAAGAAAGGGGAACCTGGAGGAGAAGTGTCGGAGGAGGAAGATAAAGGGTAATCGGAAGTGGGAGGAGGAGGAGGAGGAGATGACAAGGGTGGATCGGAGGAAAGGGTGGAATAAGGTTCATGGAGGATCCTACGGCTAGGAATGTGAAGCGTTTCGCATGATGAAAACAACCACCATAAGAAGAAGAAAGTGCAGGCGGAGGAGGAAGAAGAAAGCATGGTGGGTTTTGGAGGTTTAGGGAAGGGAATCATGCAGGGAAAGAGAAATAAAATGAAAGGAAAAAGGTTTTATCAGATTCAGGGTATAGTTCTAGTTAGAAGTTTGATTCGTTTATCGGACGAGTCGATCACAAGATGAAAAATGTTTAGTTCGATCAAATTATTCAATTATGTTTGATTCCGCTCGATAAACAACTCTAGTTAAAGTAACAGTAGCAGAATCAGTGAGTTGAAATGTTTTGTTTCTAAACAAAGATATTAGTGTCTTCAATTTATCATAAGTCCTGTTTATGCAATAATTTGATTGAATATAGCAGTTGAATGTTATCATTAAATCATAGGTCTGAAATTTAACAGTTGTTTAATTTATATGTTAGAGATTAACAAATTAATAAACTCAACATTTCATTTATATGCAATAATTTTATAAAAAATAGTAATTTAAAATCACATCTTTATTAGTAGCTGAATTAACATTTTATAATAAAAATAACACAAAATAAAAAGATAAAATTTAAAAGGACAGCTGTTTTTTTGAACTGATTCTATCTAGAGGAAGAAGAAAAAATTCTAAAAAAAGAAAATATTTCTCTAGGTCTTGAAATCGAAGCCTAAGGAGAGAGAATGGAGCAGACGGGCAATTTTGACCAACCAACCATCAACACTTGCTCAAAGACGGTAATTTTTTAATTTGTTTGGATTAGGTAAAATTTCTTTATATGGTTCTTAAATACTTAATTATTTTTCTTTTGATTTTCGTCACCATTATTTTTACATTTCCAATTGTTTTATTATAATATTTTTAAATTACATTTTTATATTCATAATAAATTAGTCTGCTGCACTCCGTAGCGCTTCAAAGCAAATAGGAAATTAAAAAAAAAAAAAAGACTTTTGATTGATTGATAAACAAGCAAAAAGGGCGCGAAACGGGATATTCAGACAGTTGATTTACCGACAATTACGTCCCGAAATCTTAGGTCAATTTAAACGGTCGGACTTCCCACCTTTTTCACTCTATTCTGCCACATTTTTTTGGGCAAACGCGGGTCACTGTCACTGATTCGGTGTTTGAATTACTTAATTATTGTTTTCACTCTAATCCGGTGATTAAATTGATTAGAATATTAATAATATCAAAATTCTACAACTATATATAATCGAAACGGTTCGTATTCAGCAATCACACATTATAATTTACTATTATTGTTTTATATAATAACGTCGGCTCAGGCAAAGACAAGCTCAATAAAATTAACTTCCAATTATTGTTTTAATTATTTGTATAAGTACTAACCATTGCTGTTAAGGCTCCTATTAATATTATTTATAATTAGTTTAGTAGTTAATATGTGTTGCATTTAAACAGGAGGAGGATAATTCGTTTGGTGGTCAAATGACTCAAGTAGATGAGTATTTTATGTTTGGGATGGTGGCATTAGTGCTTCTATACCCTAACAAATCTCTACTGTTATTATACTCTTAATGGTCTCCACTAAGATTCCAGGAGTATCTCTCCGGAAAAATGGCAGATTCATAGATGTTTTTGAGGGTCGACATACATAAAATTTTAAAATTTTATGGACACAAATCATAAAATATTAAAACTTTAAGGATTAATTCAAAAAAAAAAAAAAAAACTTAAAGAAAAATGTGTAATCTTTAAAAAGTTCACAAGCCCACCCTACAGTCACATAGATCTGCCACTACTCCGGGAGACTTACTTCGGATCCATCCATCAAGCTACACTTAAAGGACGCTTCCCTCGAAACCTTTAGAATATAATACACATATGTATTCTGGAATAACCTTATCGAAAAGTCACACTAGCTTAGATAAGACCTTGACAAGATAAACGTCTAACTTATCTAACTCACCAGTTAAATCTATCGACCGGTAAACAAAATTACTTTGTCACTGCCATTATAGTTTAAAAAGTTTAGACTTGACACTGTTATTAGATCTCTATAAATACAGAAGAAAAGCCATCAATTCTCTATAAATACTAAATCATGCATAAAGGTCGTTGCCGACTCCAATTCTCTCCTCCTTTCTTGTCTCATTCATCTCTACTGATCGCGACTCTCTTCCTAGGCCACTTAGGTGAACCACTCGAGAGCCCCCAACCATCATCTTTCTCAGCTCATCAACAAATGTTTATGCTTGTATTTTTAGAATGTTCAATGTATTCATTCGTCCTTCAATGTAGTATTTGAGTCTAATGGTGTTGAAGTATAACGTGGCAGAATCATTCATATGATGTCAGGTGACATTTCATGGTAAAAATCAACAAAATCAAACTTAAGGTATTGTTACAATTTTATAAGTACGAGTCAAATTAGAAACAAATAGGATTTAGTTTATAATTAAATAAAATTATTAGAAATTAAATTGATTTTTTTTTTGAAAAAGTTGACCATTTTTAATAAATGTTAGTTTTTGGATGAAATGCGTAACATTCGTAAATGATATGAACAATAAAAAAATAAGTACCATGATGAGAAACATATAAACAATAAGGGAAAATAGTGCATTAAGCCATAATATGAGGATAGTCGTCGCTTTTAATACGAATAATATTAAATAGTGATTCATTTACAATAATATAAACTATCATTTTAAAAAGTATTTTTAATATTTTGTCATAGGGTAATTATTTGATGCACTGATAGTGAAAACTAAAAGTTTTTACAAGCGTCTTAGTTTTAGGGTTTAAGAACTTAGTTTAGGGTGTATGATTTAGGGGTTTAGGTGTATGATTTTTAAATTTAGGGATCGTGGTTGAAATTTACAATTTATGGTTATAATTTAGGGTTTATAGATTAAAACCTAAATCCTTATCATATTACTCTACAAACTAAACCCTAAATTCTAACCCTAAACCTTAAATTCTAACCACTATCTCTAAATTTTAAATCTCTACACTTAAACTCCTAAACCTTAAACTAAGCCCTTAAACCCTAAAATTAAGTCGTTTGTGGAAACTAAAATTTTTCAATGTCAGTGGTATATTTTCCTTTTGTCAAATTAGTTGGTTTTATTTAACTTGCATGGTTGGAGCCATCCTTCTCAAATGGTGTGTTTTGACATCCAATTTACTTGGGGAATCTTTACGAACTTTATATAAAAACAATTATAAATAAAATTAAATTATTTTAAAAACAATTAATACGCCTTAAATAAAAACCTAAAAATTGATATATATATTATTTTTCTCACTCGCTTATAAACAAATTTTTAAATTTTTTAAATTCTGACACTGTAATTTAATTACGACTCTTTCCATATAATTTGTGATATTAATTTAATTAAAGATTTAATGTTAATATAAAGATAAATAACGATGAAAAATATCAACTAATAATCCTTGTCAAAAAAATATATCAACTAATAATCCATTAATTTATTCCATATAAAACTATACAAAGTACAATGTGAATAGAAAGGAAATTGGAACTGGAAGTGTCGGTGCAGCTGTAAAACAAAGAAATACCTTTCACACGTGCTTTTTGAAGGTTTTTATTTTCTGCATTCCCTATTAATATATTTTATTTTCTTTGTCCTAAATATTCTGCAATGTAAAATCTAAGAACATGCCCTTCCATGAGATTTCTATTCTTTATCTTAAATTATACTAACAACAACTATTAATTAAATTGTGTATAGACTCTATGATTTTGTTAGTGCACTTCATGTAACACTTATATTTATGGCGTAATGCTAAAAAATGCAACTAACGTTTGATTGAATAGTTATTTTAGTCTATATTCTTTTTTTGAACCAATTTAACTTCTAACATTTTTTGGGTCAAAATCTCCCCTACGGGGATGAAAACTGTTAGTCAACTGACGATAAACAACTTGAAATAACGTGATAAACCTACATCGTGATAGCAGTGTCATATAGACAAATATGATGACTTTATAACAACATATCAGTCAAAAAATATTTTTATAAAATTGTATAAAATATAAAATATTTTTTCTTCTGATGCATCATTCTGTCAAGTCATTTCAAGTTGTTTATTGTCAATTGACTAACAATATTTATCCGCATATGAGCCATTTTGACTCAAAAAGAAACGTTGAGGGTTAAATTGGTTCAAAAAAGAATATGGCTCAAGATAACTATTCATGTAACGATCCGTATTTCAAAATCTGAGGGTCGGTTTAACTCGAAGTACAAGCTTCGTGTTTGGGCTTTTGGGGTGTTTATGAGAGCCTTAGTGTGCTACCTTTTGTTGTTGGGTTTCGATCTTGGGTTGTTGGTTAGTATAGTATGATGAGAGGGGGGTAAAGGGGTAACTTACCCCAATTTGAAGAGGGGAAATAGGTGATTAATTCCTCTGTAGAAAAGTATGCATGATGAGATCACTATTGCCTCCTTGTCTTATTTTTCCTCTTATCCTCTCATCTCTTAATCCCACATCTAAGAGAAAGGTTGAATCTTTGTGTTGTGAAGTGTGAATTTCGGATTCTAGGTTTGAGACAAGTTGTTCAACAGTCAAAGATCTATATTTTGAGGTAAGGATGAATAGGTTTGGTGAAGGTTGGAAAAAGAGGTGTTTGGTGGGGATTGAAGAGGAAAAACGAGAATGAAGGGTTCAACTTCATTTTTTTATTGTAGAATTCTTCTTTTACCATATCTTAAATTTTTAGCAATGTTGTAACTCGTTTTACAATATTTTCTAGTAGTGAAAGAAGTTTAGAATTATTCCAAAGAGCAAGGGAAGAAGAAAGCTTGAAGCTTGGGATAGGAGCTTCATTCTCATTTGTGGGAGTAAGGTTAGTACACTACTAACTCTTATGCCTTCATAGGCATCACAAATTTGATTGCTTTGTTGCCCGATATGATGAATGGTTGTCTGGGTGTTTAGAGACCTTTAATGGCACAATCTACATGTTAATTAGGGGTGTTCAAAAATATCTGATCCAATCCAATTATCCGTTGATTTGATTCGAAAATTCGGATATCCGATCCGAATCGGTTATTCGATCCGATTTTAAATTTTTTAGGTCGAATACGAATCGCAATATTTCAAGTTTCGGATTATTCGAAAATCTAAAAATTCAAATTTTCATGAATATTAATTTAGTTATTTTTAACAAGGGATGTGATCCAGTTACATGGTGTAAAACTCATTTAGTTTTATACTAATCCATGGTCATTGGATAAGTAAAATGGATGGATGAGATTAACAGTAAAAATGTGAAGATTATCACTAGGAAAAAAAGATAAGGAAACAATCTTAGTCATTAATTACCATCATCCAACGGTCCAAAAAATGTAAAAGTAATTGAGTTCTACACCATGTAAGTGGATCCTAACCCTTTTAACAATTTAATGTTTGTTATATCTGAAAATTAAAAAAAATAAAATTTTCATAGATGTGAATCTTGTTATATTTAGCAATTTGTTGTTTGTTATATTCGAAATTTCAAAAATTTCATAAATACGACCTTCAAATTTGAAAAAATAATTAAATCAAAATAAGTTTTTGGATAATCGGATATCCAAATATCCGATATCCAAATATACGGATATCTAATTTTTTTTAGATCAGATACAAATCACTATATCGTCGATCCGAAAAATCGGATATTCAAAAAAACGGATTGGATCGGATCCGATATTTGACAGTGAACACCCATAATGTTAATAACTTGTAAACATGGCAGTAAACCACCCTAAACATTCTCATAAGATGTATGATCGACTTTAGAGGTTAATGGTTTGATTTAAGGGTTTGTGAAGCGATCTCCCAAGCCTAGGAAGCCATTTTTAGGCTTCTGCATCGGTACACGGGGAGGCAGTACCGATACCCTAGTGTTTTGGGTTTAAGAACAATGTTCATCGAGGAAGAACTATTAGAGGGGTACCGGTACCGTGTTCAACCCGTATCATTATGCCCTTCAATCAAGTATTGGTACGAGTCGACTCATATCGGTATGCTTGAGCTTTGTGAAATTCTAGTGAGCTCATTTTGTATCCTACACATAGGTGTATAGGATATTGTACCAGTATGTGAGGGTTAGTACCGGTACCCACTGGCAATCTGTCCAAAAATTACGTTTTGAGTTTAAGGGGCTTATAATTTGAGGACTATAGCCCAATAAGATTTTAAGGTGGCAGAATAAATAATAAAACTGAGAAATTGAGACTTAAACCTCGTATATGAGCATAACGTGTAATTGACTTGGTAAGGCCTTGGGTGACTTGTTTGTAATAGTAACAATAGGGATCCTTGGTGGATCGAGTATATGTTGTGTGCCACGTAAGGGCACCTGTATGGATAAGTCACCTTTGATTGATGAGATTTAGATACCCAGTGAGAGAAAGAGTGTGTTGCAACACCATGGTTAGAGATGTCGAATGTACGTTCTTGATGCTATGTGACATCGGGCCTCATTCGAATATACTCGATAAGAGTTTCTGAGTATTGGTGTACGCTCCCGAGACTATGTGACATCGGGCCTCACTCTAGGTTTGTAGTATGCTTATGATTGTTGTGTGAGACTTTATGTATCATTGTTGGTTGTTATGTGTTTAGGCGGCTAGAGGTAGCACCAAACATTATTATATTGCCATGATGTCATCTTTAGCTACATGCTCATATTTATGATTTGCATGAAGTATGGTTGAGTGGAAGTGTATCCACTGAGCTTTGTTAGCTCAACATTCGGAATTGTTGTTTTCATTTTCAGGTTAGTAGGTTGGCGTGCATTGTTGGAGCACCATCGGAGTATGACTCCAGCGTCGACTTGTTCCAAGTACAATACTTAGATTATATTAGGCTATGTATTCGTAGGACCCAATATTGTATTGTAACTCTTATTTTTGGATTTTAAACAATGAGTCGAATGATTTTAATTATGTATTTTAAATGGAGCTCTCATGTAACATTTTTACTATTTATCTACTTTTAAATATTTGAACTTAATGAATTTAATGAAATAAATGTGGTTTGAGCTAAACTAGGGTGTTACAATTCAGTCAATCGTTAACGGTAGTTTTTAGCTTTATGCCTATGTTTATTGTAGTAGTTTGTTGCTTTCTTGAATAATAAATAAAAATTTATCCAAAAACTTACTAATTAAATTATATTTCGATTATTAAATTAAAAAGTTATGTTTTCGTTATCTGACTCGTTGTTTTTATTATTTAATTACTACTCGTTAAATTCTTATAAAAAGAGAACATAATTGTTAAAAAATACATAACAACTCATATAACCTTCGGTATTTACATATATTTATGAAATTGAGAAGTAAGGCTTTGCTTGGCAGAGATGATGGTAAATTGGAAGGATGGAAAATTGAAGTGATAGAAAAAAAATAAAATGATGAAAATATATATTTTTCTTTTTATCGGCGTGCTTAGTTGAGATTATGGAAAACTGGAAAGAAAATAAGTTTCTTTCCTCAAATTTGCTTGGTACAATAGAAAAATAAGAGGAAAAAATTAAGCTTTAAAAACTATAATTTATTTTTAATTTTTATAAATTATTAGAATGTTTTAATATGATTATTTTTAATCAATTTAGTCCCCAAAATTTTTATTTCATCTAAAATGTAAATGATTCATAAGTTGGATTTTAAGTTAAAAATTCAGATTCAGTCCCATTTTAGACTTATTAATTCCAATTAGACTTAATGGTAAATTCTTGTTGAAATCGAATTTGAAATAGAGTGTTAATTGCAAAAATAAGTAGTTTATGGGCCATTTTGAAAACATTCACAAAATACGGGGGAAGTTTTTAAAAAAGGAAAATTAAACATTCCTTTATGAAATCAATATCATCAATAAAATATAGACTAAGTTTCAGGTTAATCCGAGCTAAAAAGAGTCCTTAATTGCAATATAAAATTGATGACTAAAACATAAAGTTTGCATTTATAAGGTATTGGGTTAAATTATAAAATAGAAATAAACATAGGTCAATTCCAAATTAAATAAAATTTTAGGGATTAAATTGAACAAAAATAAAATCATAGTAAAAATATTAGATAAAATTATAAAAATAGAAACAAATATGGGTCAATTTTGAATTAAATAAATATTTTATGGACTAAAGTGAACAAAATATTTTATATTAACAATATTGACTTTAATAATAAAATTTAAAATAAATAAGGGTAAATTTTAGATTAAATAAAATGTTTAGGGACTAAATTGAACAAAAATAAAATCATACTAAAAATAATAAATGAAACTATTCTAAATATAATTTAATAATTTTATTATTAAAGTATGATAGCTTTCACTTTTCTTTTTTATTTTCACCTAATTTTAGAGAAAAAATATTTGTATAAAAGCAAAGAAAACTTCCTTCCTCCCTCCTGTTTTCTTTCCTTCTAATTTTCCATTCTAACAAGCAACCATTAAGTTCATTTTCTTTTTAATTTTCTCTTCCCTCTTTCTTCCCTGCCACTTTTCTACCCAACCAAAACCTAAATGTGTTGTGTGACAATTTTTTATGCTTTTATGACACGTCTTTACCTTATAACATGTTTTATGATTATTTTTGTGGGTTTGGTGTTCATACAATGATCCTCATGACGTTTGTTTTTTATTTCTATTTGCTAGTGATAACAGATAGTTTGATCCTTTTTTAGATTGTTTCTCGATGTAATCTGTAGCGGGTTGTCGTCTTTGGAGATATGCCTGAAATGTAATTGCAAATTTTGGGGATTTCATCTAGTTCATATTTGGACAATTTCCCACGGACTCTTCCTACAATGGTCCGTAGAGATTTATTTTTGGGTAAAGAGGAAGTGTCTAATCTGATCAGTGCATAATTTATCTTTTTTTTAGATTTAATGTTTTATTTCTTTGTTATTTTTTTTGAATGTTTTAAAACCTCTAACATGTTATGTTTTATGGCGTTATGAGACAGTAGATCTTATAAATAAGATTAAAATTTAAACTAAAACGTCGTAAATGCAAAGAAATTGAATTGTATTGATCGTCTTTATCATAAAATGATAAATTAAATGTTGATGATAATAAAAAAAAACACCACCAACCAAATAAAAAAGAAACACCATTGACAACTTCCTTTTTCATCTTTAATAGGACCACCGTAGCCTCTTCTTTCAATAAGAGAGCGGACCACACCATCAGCATAGAATACTTTAATACATGCATGTAGATAGACACAGAAATTTATGTAGGGGTTAAATTTATAGAATTCAAGGGGATAAATTTATAAAACTTTAGGGAGACGAAATAGATTTTCAATCAGAAATACATAAAAAAAATTAAGAATTTTTTAAATCTTGTAGGAATTTTAAAATTTTTGGAGAGGCGACCGTCCCCTTTAGCCACCCTCTAGGTCCATCCCTGCATGCAAGTTAAAGCAGAACACAAAATTTATGTACTTTTTGGTGTCTCTTTTATGTCTAACAATAAAAAAATTTGATTTCAAACTCTAACTTTAAACTCTAAACTTTAAACTTTAAAAATATAGTATATCTTTAACTTTTTAGATTTCAACTTTTTTTACTAAAAAAGGGCTAAAATATATACTAATATGCATAACCTTAAATTCTAAATTTAATTTTTAAAACGTGAATATAAGTAAAATCCCGAAAAAAAAAACAGAGGATTTCAATTCATTAAAGCAAAGCAAAGCAAAAGAAGGCTATGAAGTCAATAATTGCACTCTTATTGCTCTAGACTCTATATATCGGGCACGTACGTGTATAAAATGTAAAAGGTTATGAATGATTTTCAAACATGGTGAAACGGGCGTCATAAAGCTATTAGAATTGGCCATTTTACATCTTTTAACAGGTTGGATTCAACAAACTATATAAACAATGATATTATCCTTTAAAGATATGAAATCTTTCCTTAAAATGATTATATTTATACCAATTATATAGTCTGATTAGACCATGGATATAAATGATTTAAAAAAAAAAAACCCTTTTCTAGCAATTTTATTTTTTCAAATCTTACTGACTTTATCCTGTTTCTTTATGGACTTTTTTCAAGTTTATGTATGGGAAAATAACAAAAGCATTTGAAAATGTGTCTTCTCTTCCCCTAGCAAAAGTTAAATTAGATGTCCAAAAGTCATCACTGCATGCAGCCTAAAGACCCACCTTCCCTTATCTTTAGGGCATCATATCAAACCTTTTTTACTATAAAAATTGTACACATATATATGATCAGGGATAGACCGAAAGGGTTAGAAGAGACGATCGCACTTCTTAAAAATTTGAAATTTATATATGATTTAATTTTTTAGAAACGTTCTATATATTTTTTATTGAAAATATATTTTTGTCCCCTAAAATTTTATAGGTTCACTCCCCTAGAATTTTTTATAAGTTTGTGACCCTCTAAACATAAAATCCTGCATCCGTCCATGTATATGACATTAACATTATCTTTCCTTAAACTCATATCGAGTTTTAGTTTAATTGGTTTATAAATGTATTTTCTGATTCGAATCTCATATTTTTTTGCTCGTTCGAAAAAGCATCTCCGCCGAACTTTATAGGATGCTTGGGAGAAAGAAAAGGGAAACGAAAGTGGAATATAAAGTAGTTGTATCATTGCATGATTCTTAACCATGTAATAAAGCAAGAATTTATCGTTGGGGATGTTAAGGTAAAAGCAATGAAAAACAAAAGGTAAAAGTTGAAGGGTTATCATTGGGATTGACGGGAGCATGAACATGAAGAAAATATACAGAGCAAAGGGATATTCAAAGATCGAGTAGGGACACCTACAAGTTGGTCCAACTAGCTAGGGATATTCAAAGATCGAGTAGGGATATTCAAGGGATATTCATTCCTAAAGATTAATTTGCATCAACAGTATTTATATACATCTCATGTACATCCAACTAACTAGCTGTCGTGGACTAACTAATATAACAATGTAACTAACATTCTAAACTAATATAGTTACAAAACATACACTTAACACTCCCCCTCAAGTTGGTGGTTGAAAGACGTCTTTAACCCTCAACTTGGATGTTAGATATTCATGTTGCTGCACCCCTAAGGCCTTGGTCATTATATCTGCAAGTTGTTCTTCTGATTTGACATGCTCAGTTTGTATTAGACCTTCTTGAATTTTTTTCTCTCACAAAATGGCAGTCGATCTCTATGTGTTTGGTCCTCTCATGAAATACAGGGTTGGCAGCTATTTGTAATGCAGCTTTGTTGTCACATATCAGTCTTGCAGGATGTTCCCATGTCACTCCAAGTTCTTGCATTAAGCCTTTAAGCCAGATTATTTCAGTAGCAACTACAGCCATACTCCTATATTCAGCCATACTCCAAGTTTTTTTTTATTTCCAGAAAATCAATGAATCTCTCAATTTAATGCAAAAAACCAGAAATGGACCTCTTGGTCATTTGGCAGGATGCCCAATCTGAGTCACCATAAGCAAATAACTTACATTTGCTTGAAGATTTTAAGTAAATCCCTTGACCGAGATTCTTTTTGATATATCTAACTATCCTCAAAGCTGCTTCAAGATGTGATTGTTTGAGAAGATGCATAAACTAACTCAAAAAAATGTATTGCATGTGTTATGTCTGGCCTGGTGTGAGTCAGGTATATCAATCTGCCTATGAGCCTCTGAAAAACAGATTTGTCGTGCAACACAGCATCATTTTCATCTGAATCACCATCATATTCTACTGTGGTAAACTTCTTATTTTGCTCCAAAAGAGTTAATGCAGGTTTTGCTCCCCTATCCCAATGTCTTCTATTAGCTCCAACACATACTTGCGTTGGTTCAGAATGATTTTATCTTGATTTCTCAGAACTTCAAAACCAAAAAAGTACCTTAGTTCTCCAAGATCTTTCATCTTGAAGTTCATATTCAAGATCTATTTGAGTTCTTCAATAAGTGTTGTGTCACTTTCAGTAATTAACAAATCATCCACATAGATGAGAAGGATGACTATACTGGAACCTTGTTGTATAGTGAACAGTGAATAGTCATACTAGATTTATTGATATCCTGTAGCAAGTAGTGCCTTGTCAGCTTCAAATTCCACTGCCTTGAAGCTTGTTTTAATCTATACAATAATTTCTGTAGCCTACATACTTTAGCCTCCCCTGGCTACAGAAACCTTCAGGCAGAGTCATAAAGACTTCTTCAAGTAAGCCTCCTTGCAAGAAGGCATTGAAGACATCCATTTGAAAAAGAGGCCAATTAAAAATAGAAGCAAGGGCAAGCACGATTCTGACAGTGACAATCTTTGCAACAAGAGAGAAAGTATCAACATAATCCACTCCCTCCTTTTAGGTGTACCCCTTAGCTACAAATCTAGCCTTGAAACGTTCAACATCACCATTGGACTTGTACTTAACTTGAAACACCCATTTGCAACTAATAGGGACCTTTCCTAGAGGCAATGATACAACAGTCCAGGTGTTGTTTGATTCCAAAGCAGAGATCTCCTCATTCATTGCTTGTACCCATAATGGATCATTAACAGCCTCAAGATAGGTTTTGGGTTCAACAATATGGGATGTGGAGGAAAGAAAGCACTGAATGTGTAATGGTAAGTGAAAATAAGAAACATTATTAGATATAGGGTACTTACTAGAATATGAAGCAGATTGGTAAGGATTGACATAAGCAGAAAGTCGGGAAGGTGGCTTAGAAACCCTACTAGATTTTCTAAGAGCATGAGCAGGTACTAGAGGAACCTGCTCAGGAACTTGAGCCTGAGGAACCTGCTCAGGAACCTGAGCCTGAGGAGAAGAAGAAGGAACCTGCTCAAGAATAGAAGCCTGAGGAGAAGAAGAATGACCCTGGCTCAGGAACAGAAGTTGGAGAAGAAAAGACATGACTCAAAGAAGAAAGAAGAGAACTAAAACTGGGATTATCATAATAAACAAAGGAATCAGGAAAAGGATGACCTGTTGAGACAGAAGGTGAACTAGGCAAATCATGAGAATTAGAGGAAGCAGGAGAAAACACAAGAAAATCTGAATCTGAAACTGAAGGATGAAGGGAAAAAAACAGAAACTTCAGAGACATGAAATTTAAAAGGCAAGACATGTTCATGAAAAACCACATCTCTATTAATGAAAAAAGATTTGGAGTCAAGACTGAATAAAAGATAACCCTTCTGACTAGAAGAGTAACCCATGAAAACAGATGGTGTTACTTTAGGAGAAAATTTGTCTTTATAATTAACTTTTGTGGCATAGCAAAGACATCCAAAAATCCTAAAATGAGAAAGATTAGGAGGTTTTTTATGTAGCATTTCAAAAGAACCCAATTTAAAATTGAAGAAGGTAACCTATTAATTATATAACAGGCAGTTAAGACACATTCACCCCAAAATTTCAAAGGTACATTTGAATTAAATCTAAGAGCTCTAGCCATTTCAAGAAGATGTCGGTGTTTCCTCTCAGCAATCCTATTTTGCTGAGGGGTATGAACATATGAGCTTTGATGAGAAATTTCAAGGGAAACAAAAAAAGGCAGAGCATTCTGAGTTAAAAAACTCAGTCCCATTAGCACTTCTAACAGACTTAACAAAAGTGGAGAACTGGTTTTGAATAAGAGAACAAAAGTTCTTGAGATGCAAGGTAGCATCACTCTTAAGTCTCAACAGGTACACCCAAGTCATCCTTGTGTAATCATCAACAATTGTTAAAAAAACCTATGTTTGCTATGAGTAGAAATTCTATAGGGACCCCATAAGTCTAGATGTAACAGTTTAAAAGGTCTTTGAGCTCTAGAAGAACTAAGGGGGAAAGGGGTTCCAGTTTGTTTTGCTAAGGGGCATGTAGAACAAGAACTAATACAAGATGAATCAAAAACCATAGAATGCAGAAAAGTAGTTTTATATAAAATAGGAAGAGGTGCATGACCCAGCCGGGCATGCCACATATTTGTATTATTAACAGAAGCAGAAGACATACAATGTGATGAACCAAAAAAAAAAAAAAAAAAAAAAAAAAAGAATTTAAAGAATTACAAGAAGACACACCATACTGAAGACTTGAAGAATAAAAAAAATACAGCCCATGAGACTCTTTACCAATCCCCTTCATCTTTCCAATAGAGAAATCCTGCAAAATACAGAAATCGAGATAGAATACAATACAACAGTGAAGGTCTTTTGTGAGTTTGGAGACAGATCAAAGGTTGTGTGCAAAGGAAGGAACATAAAGAACATTAGTAATAATACCAGAAGAATTAAAACAAAAAGAACCAATATGGGTAATTGAAGTTGTTTTACCATTTGGTAAACGAACAGAACGAGAAGAAGGTGGCTTATTCAATAAACTCAAGAGCTGATTGTATTACTCAAGAGTGAACACAAGAGCAGCAAGGGAGCCAGAAGAAGAAGAACCATAATCAGACGCTCATGGAGAATGAGCAGAATCAAAATAATGATTAACCACCAAAGTTGCCTGAGACTTCTTGCGAGTGAATTTGAAATTATGAGGGAAGTCATGAAGACGATAGCAGTTCTCACGTTTATGCCCTCTGATTTTGCAATGGTCACAAACGCCATTGAAACGGCGACCACCAGAAGAAGCATTAGAGAACAACACGGTTGAATCAGGGGTGGAAGAACCACCAGAGAATTGAAGACCAAGGCCGGCTAAGAGCAGGAGCACCCTGAGCACCTGCTCAGGGCCCCCACTCTCAAGGGGCCTCGTAAAATAACAAACGCTTACAAATCATTTATCTGTGAAGGAACAAATGCTTTGTAAACAAATTTTTTCATAAAATGGGCCCACTTTGCTGACGCCAACATTCTATGTTTCTATTGCTTCTCCCATTGGAAGTAAACAATTGAAAAAAAAATAGACGGTACTATATTGAAAACAAACCAAATGAAGAATAAACATTTATCATTTATTTTAGTCAAATTAGTTGTATACAAACGAGAAATGATTGCCTAAAACAATTTCCCATTTTTTTTAACTTATAAAACTTATAAGGAAAACAATTCCTAATCCTAACACCCTACAACCTAAACACTAAACTCTAAATTCTAATCATAAATCTTAAATTTTACATCCGGCAACCTAAACCGCTAAACCCTAAATTATAATCTAAATTTCTAAACCCTAAAATTAAAAGACTTGTATAAATTAAAGTTTACACAAACTTGTGTATCGAAATATTTTCTTTAAAAAAAGGGGAAAATTTTCTTTTCAAACTTGAAATGTCCTCAGATACACTTGCTGCGAACCAACACCTCACTTTCTCGATTATCTAAAAATCTATATCAGTCTCCTTTAATTTCTAGAATTATTTGGCTCTTACTCTTACCTTTTCAATTATATTTTTAGTTTTTCTAACATTTTTAGTTTTTACCTCCGGTTTTTAATCATGTAACTATATATCGTAAAAGAAAATACGATTCTAAAAGTGAAAAGCATAAAAAAAAAAAAAAAAAAAAAAGAATAAATGAATTAACTCAATCTCAAAGAGGACCCTTTCATAAATTTTTATCAACGAATCACATGTGTCTGAAAATGAAAATGGTGTTGGTAATTCTAATACTTAATTAATTAATGAAATTTGTAAATTAATAGTTAAAATAGATGAAGTATATTTTCATTCTATAGAGGCCTATTTTTAAGTTTTCGTTCAGGGCCCCCGAAAGTACCCGAGACGGCCTGCTGAAGACGTTAAGATTCCTCTTGAATAATCATAGAATATGCCTGATTAACAAAGGGCAAGGGTTGTTTCAGTAATATCTGACTGCGAACGGCGGAGTATGTTTTGTTCAGTCCCATAAGGAACTGAAACAACCTATGTTGAACCAGATGCTCGTTTTTTCGAGAAACATCACAATCACAGGTAGAGAAAGGGATTAGCAAACTGTACTCATCCCACAACAATTTCAAACGAGTGAAATAATTAGAAATAGTGGAATCACCTTGGCAGAATGTGGCAATCTCTCGATGAAGGAAAAACACTCTGGAGCCGTCCACCTTGTCAAACCGTTCCTTTAGATCTTGCCAAACTTGAGCCGCACTAGAGGCAAAGACTATTTCGATAGACAGATCGTTGCTAACCATGTTAAGCAACCAAGAAAGTACGAACGCATTTCATCGTTCCCACTGAGGATGAAGGGAATCGACATAATCTTCCTTTCGACAGACACCATCAACCAAGCCAAGCTTATTTTCGCCAGGGGAGCAATTTGCATTGATCTACTCTAGACATTATAGTTTTCATTTCCAAGCAGACGATGTGAAACAAGATTCCACCAGGCGTGTCAGGAGGAGTAACTATTTGAACGATATCGATAGAGGCAAAAAAAACACCCTAAACGAGCAAAGTGATGGGCTAAAAAGAGGCCCAATGTGACCGAATGAAGAATGGAAAAGAGCAATAGCAGGAAAAGACCAATAGACAATAGTTATATATATATATATAAGGACGGAGTCAGGATTTAGATTTGGAAGGCAAAACATAAATTTTTGAAGATAGGAAGAGAGAGTAAATTCACAATTTTTTCAAAAAAAAATATAAAGAATCAAAGGGTAAAAAAATTTGGCAAAGGAAGAAGAAAACGAATTTCATACTTAATATTTCATTCAAAAAAAATTATACCACATAACTAAAGATCAAATTTGTGTTAACAAGAATAAAATACAAATGTTTTACCATATATCTATTAATTGGCCGAACAATAAAAAATACTTATTGTTTGATATTGTGTGAGTTTGAATCTTAACATTTTATAACGTAAAAGCTTCCTATTTAATTAAAATATATAAATATCTTCTTCAATATAAGTATAACAAAATTTAAAAATACATATATAAACAGCCACTTAACAGCCTGCAAATTTCATAAGGAGTGTTTTGAAGATACTTTTATATATCATTTAAAAATCAATCTTATATTATATAATATAATATTATGTACAAAATAATATAAAAAGTAAATTTAATGAAAGAGGATTTATATAAAATTATTAGACATTAAATTTAAAATACAATAAATATTTTTTAAACATAATAATATGAGGGGGTAAAAGAATATGTGTGGGTTAACCAATTATAAATATGATTGAGATTGAGTAAAATTCGAGACCGTTAATTTGAGACAGATTTCGACAAACATAAAATATATTAATCAGATGCACAATTTTAATCCGAATCTGACCTACATATTTACAGTTACACCTCTATATACAAATCGAATGCAACACTCTAAAATAGTCCTCGATCTGATTATAAGGGTATAAATGAATCGATCTTAAATGAATAAGATTTTATTTATGTTCGTTTATTTAATTTTAAAGTTAATTATGTTTGTTTCGTGTACATTTAAATTTTGAGTAAAGTTTACAAATGGTAACTAAACTTTGGTCTATTATTCAATTTGGTAATCAAACTTCTAATTGCTTCAATGTCACCATTAAACTTTATGTTTTGCTTCAATTCTACCACTCGCCCGTTAACAGCCGTTAACGATCGTTAAATTATTTAGTATAATAACACATTTAGTCCTTCACATTTACATATTCAAATAATTTAGTCATAATTTGAAAAAAATAATAAATTTAACCCTTATTATCTACACATTATTTCAATTTGGCCCTGGACACTAACCTTTAAACTCAAAACCCTAAATCAATAAACCCTAAAGCTTAACCCTAACCCTTAAATATAATAATTTAACACTAAACATCTAAAGTCAAAACCCTAAAACACTAAATCCAACTCAAAATCCTAAATCATAATCCCTATACCCTAAATAAAAATAATTTAAGCATAAATCATAACCCTTAACTATAAACACATAAATATAACAATTTAACCCTAAACATTAAACCCTAAACCCAACCCAAGCTCAATTTTAATTTGACTCAACGGTGTCGGATCTTATTCGACTAAGGTGTCGTACAGGACAGCTGGACGACAAGGGTTGGATGGCTGGGCAAAAGACGTACGGTGGATGGTGGTAAACGACCGAAACCATGCGACTTTGAGCCACCGGAATAAGGGTTATTCGCAGTTGGCTTTGAACGGGGAGATGGCACGATCGGGGTCAGAATTGGAAGATGGTGGTGACGTGAACTCAGCCGTACCATTAAATAGCAAAATAGTGCGGACGAAAGCGACGACAAAAAACCCAAACGATAAGGGAGGGATATTGGCGGTGGTGGAGTGCACGGCAGACGAAGCTGCAGGTATATGTGAGATCGCACGGAAGTGTGGAAGAGGATGAAAGGTTCGCCGGAATGTGAATTGTGTGTTTGGAGGGTGGCCGGAGGAATGACGACGGTGATGAAAGGTTAGGGTTAGGGTTTTTAGGGTTTAAGATTAAATTATTTTTAAATTATAATTAAATTATTTGAATGTATAAACGTGAGGACTAAATATGTTATTATGCCAAATATTTTAACGATTGTTAACTGCTGTTAACAGACGGGTGGTAAAATTGAAACAAAACGTAAAATTTAATAATGACATTGAAGCAATTAAAAATTTAGTTATCAAATTAAATAATATACCAAAATTTAGTTATCATTTATGAAATTTACCTTAAATTTTCAATCCGTAACAAGGTAAAAAGCTCTTCAATCGACTTGTGTGATACGTTCGGATTAATTAGAAATATCCAAAAAAGAAGATGTGATTTTGAAGATATTGTTTTTACCCACGTGCGTCTCGTCCAAAACGAAGCTGCCCATATCTTGGCGAAAGAGGGTCGTTGCTTCTCCAGTCAAATAGTTTGGATTAATTAGTTTGTCGTTTCTCTTTCCTTTTTCTATTTCTAGATTTGTGCGTTTTCTTGCTTAAGCTAAACTTGTTGTTTATTTACTCTGTTTCCTTTGTTTTTCGACATCTGTAGTCTTGTCGGTTCTTTCTTCTTTTAATAATTTTCTTCTTTTAATAATATTTCACCGGTATTTTTTCAAAAAAAAAAATCAATTGTGTTCATGTTCATTTTATTTATTTTTGAAAGTATTTGTGTTTATTTGTTTAACATTCATGAATATGCTCGTTTAACGTTCATGGATATATTCGCTTATAGTCAAAATGGTGAAATTATACCGCTAGTCCTTAAGCTCATTACGCTTCACAGTTTGAACTCCAAAATTCACATTGTGTTCAATTTAGTCCATATATTCACCAATATTTAAAATATAAAAATATAAAAAGAAAAGGGGAACAAGTTGACAGGCTTATAAGCAAGTAGATAAACGAGCTTGTTCGTGAACATAAACAAACCGAACACACATCTGTCCGTGTTTGTTCGTTTATTAAATGAATATATAAATTTTGTTCATACTAGTTTATTTAGCTTAACAAGTGAATGTTATACGAACAATTCACGAACATTTCATCGAACCCTTTGTTCGTTTATATGATTACTTGGTCAAGTCACATAAGATTTAGATAAAATGTTAAGGCTGAAAAATAGATTTATTCAAAGTTAATTTAAAATATGGGTTGGTTTTGAATTATAATATTAGAGTCACCAAGCATGCTTTACAAAATGACACAATAGTCAAAAATAATTTTAAAAATTATATAAAGTATAAAATATTTTTTCTTCTGGCGTGTCATTCTGTCAAGTCATTTCAAGTCGTTTATCATCAGTTGACTAATAGTTTTCATCAATAGATGAGACATTTTGACCCAAAATGAAACATTGGGTGTTAAAGTGCTTCAAACAAAAAATGGAGGCTCAAAGTAACTATTTAGTCAAACATTAAAAGATTTTTTTTGGCATTATGCCTGCAAAATATATATTTAAGTATTTTTTTTTAGTATAAAAAGTTTATTAAAATGGTCTATGCTAAAAGTCTTCGGTAATATTAAATCCTTAAAGGTGTGTTTGGTTCATTGAATGTAAAATTACTACTAGGATTGAGGTTCTCGGAATGTAATATTACCTTGGGAATATTACATTACCTTGTTTGGTTTATTTGGTAGGAATGTAAGATTACTATGTTTGGTTGGGGAAGTATAAGATTACTTAGAAGTAAATTTACCGAATTCTCCACGTGTTACATTTTTGTTTCTAACATGTTAAAATTTCAATATTAAGTTAAAAATATCTACATAAAAAATATATAATTTTTTTGTTATACTATCTAAAATATGTAAAAACTATATATTTATCATATTATTAATACAAATATTAGATTAAAAAATTAAAAATAATTTTTATATTTGCATATCTTCGTTACTCTCTATTAAAATAATTTTGTGGATTTTCAAATGGTAAACGTATAATATGTTCAATTTCTTAATTTTTTATTACTTGCGACATATTGTCAAATAAATTAAAGTAAATAAAAAAATAAATCTAAGTTGTAAAATAGTGATAAAATTTGTAGATCATAAATTTAACCTACTAAAATGTTTTATAACATGATAAACATATTATAAATCAAAGAATAAAATTAAAAACATCATCTACTAACTTATTAATTCTCAAGCAATATGTAATTCAACATATAATATATAAACATCATAAACATAATATTAATAAAAATACATTAAATACTAAAACAATATTCTAATAAGTGTAACACTATTTAAATATTAAATTAATATTAAGTGAAAATATTTAATTAATTTACACCACAAATAATTAATTATCTAATTAAAATTTTAAATAAAGAATCCATATGAACAAAATTCACTAAGCTAGAGGCAATATAGCCCAAAGGAGTGAGAATTGACAAATACCAAAGAAATTGGTGGGAATGTTATTCCCACCATTTAAGGGAAAAAGTGATACTATTGGAAAAAGATTATTACCCATAGGGAAAATGCTCTCAAACCAAGCAAGGGAATATCATTCCGAAAAAGATTATTACCTTAGGTAATAATTTTTTCCGCGAACCAAACGCCCCTTAAGTGAATTGGTGCCAACCTAGAAGAAAAATAAAATATTTTTATTGGCAATGAATACTTTTACAACTATTTTTGGCTTTTCACATTTTTTAAAAAATTTATAAATAAAATAACTAATGGCATTTAAAAATATTATTATAAGAATATTATTTTCATCCTTTTATATAATCTCTAAATAAAATAATAAAAAATTATTACTTAAGAAATTAAATATTCACATATTAAATATGTTTGTTAAAATATACAAGGTTTAAGGGTGTAAGAAGCCCTTGAACTTTTGAAAAAAATCAATTAAACCTCTAGATTTAAGAGTTTTACAAGCAATCTGATCGTTGCCAGAGGACGGGCAATATCACCTTCAAACCAATGGGCAATCAAGACCGTGAATATGGATTAGGAAAGTGCCGGACAAAAGCGTTTGTTGTACCTCAACGAGATAGAAGAATTTCGTGCACTCGCCTATAACAATGCACAAATCTACAAGGAGAAAACAAAGCAATGGCACGACAAGAAACTATTGCCGCGATAATTCATGCCAGGGCAACTAGTTCTCTTATTCAATTCTCGGCTAATACTTTTCCCGGGAAAGCTGAAATCAAGATGGTCGGGACCATTCAAAGTTGTCAAACCATTCTCTCATGGTGTCGTGATAATCAAGTCCATTACTGACGAACATGAATTCAAAGTTAACGGACAGAGATTGAAGCACTACAACGGTGCCCATGTAGAACGAAACAAAGAAGTTGACACCTTAGGAGATGTATGAGCATGTTCTCCTTTCGATATTTTTTTTATTTTTTTTTCGAACTATTTTTTTCTTTCTATTATTTTTGGTTATTTTTTTCTTCTCTTTTTATTTATTTTTGGAATTTTTATGAGAGATTTTATTTTTCTTCATTATCTTTAGTTTCTAGGTTTTCTTTGTTTTCTTTTCTTTTCTACAACAAGACTCACAACCACCATGCTAAGGAAATTCACTGCCGACTACTTGCCACAACAACCACAACAGAAATTGGCGATGCCCAAGCAACAACAATGGCTTCGGCAACTACTGATGCTCATGCAAGTGAATCTGCATCGGCAAACATGGATCAAATCAAAGCAATGCTATTCACGCGGTACCAGCATTCAACCACCGACTGAAAAATGAATCAAACAAACGGCACGAAGGAAACTTATCACTCGAGGTGACGACCTCTCCGACTAACTCATTTCGTTTAGTTTCTTTTAAATTTTCTTTCACTTTTACATGCATTGAGGACAATGCTTCTCTCGAGTTTGGGGGGGTATTGGTTTCTAGTTAGTTTCATGTTTAGTTGCATTCATCGTTAGCAATCACATATAGGTTGCATATGTTACTTGCCATTTCTTTAATTGGATTTAATTGCTTAAGACTTGTTGAATATCCAATGATGAATTTTTGCCACTGCACTTAATTGAAAGAACCTTTAATTTTAGGATTGCATGAAAAGAACTTAGAATTTTACTATGATGCTGATTTTTTTTTTCTTCTCTTTTACACTGTTGTGGCTTGTTGATTGAAAGAAACTTAGTGAACTTAGGTTGCTTAAAATTAGGGTAAATTTGAAATTGAAAATTAAAAGTTAATTTCTTGCTAGAGGTGCCCAAAACTGGCTCTAGTAGTAATTGCACTTTCTTGCTAGAGGTGCCCGAAACTGGCTCTAGTAGTTAATGCACATTAAAGAATCGCTAGAGGTGCCCGAAATTGGCTCTAGTGAAAATAAAAATAAATGCCCCGATAATTAAATTGATAAAAACCTATTGTTCACATAGAATCTTGAAAATCAACTTGTACACAACTACGCACACACATTGTCACGAGCATTATAGTTTGGTTCCGGGTAATTTTTGTGCTATCCGAAAAATTAAAAGGTGATCATACTTTGTGCCACAGTTCCGAGGTTTGAATTCAAGTTTGAAGCATGTCTTTGATGATTAAAGTCTTGGCAGGTAATTGTTAGTTTGCATTGCTTGAGGACAAGCAATAGTTCGAGTTTGGGGGCGTGATAAGTGTTCAAAAGTACTATTTTTATTACCCTTTTTACTCATATTATTGTTAGACTTAAGCTCATATTAGTTGCATAATTAGTTATTCATGCATTAATTCATGTTTCTTTCCACCATTGAGCTTGATTACATAACTTGGTGAATTTTGTGGAAAAAGATGCTGCTTTGGTGTGTTTTTGTGTGTGTGCATAGTCACTTGCCTAAACAGCGCTAGAACCAGTTGCCAGGGCAATGCATGAAGGAGATGCCGAGCCAGTTGCCAGGGCAATTGTCGACAAAGAATAAGGTGATATGGTAGTCGAAATTGATGACTAGACAAGCCCAAGATGACGTGGAGCAAAGCTAAATCCCAAAGGAATTTTATTTCCATGAATAGATTAAAGAAGAATTAAATTCCAAGAAGATATGAGAAGTTCTAATAGGAATATAATTATAATAAAGAATTATATTCTTTAAAGATAATTTAATTCCAACTTAACTTCCTCCTCAAAGAAGGACTTTGACCTAGCCCTATAAATAGATCACCATATCGTCAACTTGGAGGAGAGCAAGAGGAGGGAAAATTTCGACAACTCCAAAGGGTAAGAAGGAAGAGATTTCGACAAGAGAGCAAGGGGGAGAGAATTTGATTTCTTCTTCTTCTTCTTTGCTTTCATTAGATTCATGGTTTGGGGATTATTCTTTGTATATCTTTTGAACCCAACCATGAACTAACTTGATTGGTTGGGGTTATTGTGTTTTTGTGGTTGAGAAACAATTGGATTTTGTTTAGGTAACAAGAGTTTGCACTTTCAATTCAAGGTTTACTCATTCTTGGTTCTTATTCTTGTTTGTGAGTGAATTGTGAGAGGATCTCGTAACTTCATCTAATATCGGGAGAGTTAGATTCAAGAAACGAATGAGTATGGTCTTTATTCAATCTATTGATGGTGAAGATTAATCCGGCTTAGGAATAAGCTAAGGATTTCAACGGCTAAGAGGAGCGCAAGATTGGTTGTTGTCCACCCTTGATTCACGCAGAGATGTATTATCAAGGCATGCACAAGTAGCTAGAGTTTCGATTTAGGGATAAGAAGAAACCATTGAAGAATACTCTGCCGAACCTTGAAGTTGCTGCCCAGACGCCCAAGTAGTTGCCCAGGCAACCATCGATTAGTTGCCAAGGCAACCCCGCTGTGCAAGTTGCCACGGCAACTGAGTTGCCCTAGCACTCTTTTACCAAGACGATCCGATCGGCTATCACACCTCAACTCACGATAACCTGGCCTATTCTCTCTTTTTATTTCATCTATTCTTTTAGTTTATTGCTCTTAGTTTACTCGTTAATTAGAACTCCTATTATCAATTGTGTTTTTACTTTTCACAGTGCAGTAACTTAAGCAAAGTGGCCCAAACCAATCCCTGTGGAGACGATACTCGATACTCATATCACTTTATTACTTGCGACGTGTATACTTGCACAATTGCGTAGCACTTATCACACGCAACAGTAAAATTGTAACTAAGAATAAAAATTAAATTATTATAAAGATACACAACTTTGTAGAAAATTAAAGAAATCCGTCTAATAAGGACTTTCATATGCAAACTGGGGGGACATTGTGACTAGTACAGGAACCAAGCAGCGTCATAAAAAAGAACAGGCAAATAAGGGTTTGAGGATCTGGAAAAGCTCGGAGTTTAAAGTACCAGCCAAGCCCTCTATCTTGGAGTGGTTGAGCAATGTCCCGACCAAAACAGTAAAGGAGTCGGGTTCGATAGAGCCTGGAAAGGCACGTCTTCAGTGTGGTGGTGAGGAGGGCCATCGTTTACAGGACAATGAGCAGCAGAAAGTGATTAAGCCGAGTGAGCAACCTCAGGATGCGTCACAGACTCAGCCCGAGCGTGCGCCACTCGAGGGAGAGATAACCGCGACCTTGGACACGGACTGTGCCATGACTTTACAGTGAGTGATCGCACCATTTTCTATTATTTTTAATGATTAATATTTTATGTTGGAATACTTAGGGTATTGCAAGCCCTATGTTTCGGAGACATTTCAAGAATTTTGTCAGGTTTCATGATCCTCAACTAGTTGGATTGGTGGAGCCTCGGATCAGTGGTTTACGTGCAGACAGTTTTATTGAAGTTGGGTTTTCCAAACTCCTTCGCGTCGAGGCTCACGATTTCAGCGGGGGTATTTGGCTCTGTGGAAGGACTCTGTTTCGATTACTGTTGAGCGAATTTCTAATCAATTCATTCATCGCCGCGTTCAGATTCTTGGCTCCTTGCATTGGTTTTACTTCATGGCAATCTATGCGAGTCCGAATGTTTCTTCTCGGCGAATTCTATGGAACCTTTTGGAGAACCTTAATCCTGGCAATGATGTTCCTTGGGTCTTAGGAAGCGGCTTCAACTCTACTTTAAGCAGCGCCGAGCACAGTGGTGGCGCGTGTATTGGATCGGGGGTTAATACTCTCCTTTTTGAATTTGTTTTTAATATGGGGCTTATTGATGCGGGATTCACAGGACCTAAGTTTACTTGGAGTCGTGGAGATTTATACAAACGTTTGGATATGTTTCTCGTCAATGAAGCTTGGCACTTTCGGGTACAGGGCTTCACCGTTCTCCATCTAGACCAATTAGGGTCTGATCATAGGCCTATCCTTATGAAGGCTTCGCGTGTTACAAGGTCGTCCTTTTCGTTTCCTGGCATGTTGGTAGGAGCATCCGAACTTTCGAGAGTTTCTTTGTTTATGTTGGGATATGAGTCGTGATATAGAAACTAATATTGAAGAATTCAAGTCGAAAATGGGGGAGTGGGATCGTAGTGTGTTCGGACATATTGATCGCAAGAAACGAAGACTTGTGGCTCGTATACAAGGAATTGACTGTAAACTTGAGAACTGTAGCTCGTCATCTCTGTCTAGGTTGTGTGCAAAACTTGTTGATCCATTAGAGATTACTTTCGAACAAGAGGAATCTATGTGGTTTCAACGGTCGAGATCGCATTGGCTCTCCCTTGGGGATAGGAACACGCGTTATTTTCATGCATGTACCATGAGTCACCGGAAGAGCAATTTTATCACCACATTGAAATTGCCGAACGACAATTGGAGCACGGACCCAGGCGAACTAAAGCAGTTAGCAGTCTCGTTTTCAGAGATTTGTTCTCATTGACAGAGGAACCATAACCGGTGTTCCCAATAGTGTGACGTTTTCGGCACTTGTCTGTACATGAAAAACAATGGTTGTCCGCTCCGGTTTCGTGCAAGGAAATTATGCAGATGATTTTCACGATGAGCCCCCTCAAAGCCTCGGGGTTGATGAACTACACACTATTTTTTATCAAAAGAATTGGGCTCTGGTTGGAGATGGAGTTTACACTCTGATTAAGGAAATTTTTACTTCAGGTACGTTTGACAATTCTTTGAACCGCACCTTGCTTGTTCTTATTCTTAAGGTGAAAAATCCAAAATTCATATCTCAATTCAGGCCTATTAGTCTATGTAATGTCCTATATAAAATGGTCACAAAAATTATTGTGAATCGCCTTAAGCCTTTCTTACCGTCTAGGATTTTGGCAATCAAACGAGTTTATTCCTAGGGAGAGCAATTATAGATAATATCATTATCGCGCAAGTAATCCATTCGATGTGCAAGAAGAAAGGTAATTTAGGTTGGATGGCCTTGAAGATTGACCTGGAGAAAACATATGACAGATTGAATTAGAATTTCATACATGATACTTTTATTAATCTGGATATCCCTACTGATTTAATTGCTTTGATCATGCATTGCGTTACCTCGATCTTAATGCAACTACTATGGAATGGTTCTATTTCTTCTAGTTTCACACCATCTCGAGGGATCAGCTAGGGAGATTCTTTATTTCCCTATTTATTTGTGTTGTGTATGGAACGCTTGGCTCATGTGATCCAAGTGGAAATTGGTTTGGGTGCTTGGAGACCAATTAGGCTTTCTCGTGACGACCCTGACTTGTCTCATTTATTTTTTGCGAATGATTTGGTCTTTTTTGCTGAAACATTCTTAGACCTGGTAAAGGTAGTTTAGAAAGTGCTTGATGGTTTTTGCGCTAGCTCTGATCATAAGGTTAGTACCTCTAAATCGCGTATATTTTTCTCGGCTAATGTACCACTTGAATCTCATAATGATATTTTTCATAACCTGGGATATGAGGAGGTTACTGATCTGGGGATGTACCTTGGTGTTTGCCTTCTCCATAAAAGAGTCACTAATACGACACATGGTTATATTGCACAGAGAGTCCGAGATAAGTTGACAGGCCGGAAGGCTAAAAATCTGTCATTGGCTGGACATATTACCCTTGTTAAGTATGTACTATCTTTTATTATGGCGTATACGATGCAATCGGCTCTTCTCCCTAAAGGTGTTTGTGCTGAAATTGAAGGGCTAGTCCGTAGATTCCTGTGAGGTGGATCTGATGTCAAACGGAAGATTTCGCTTGTTAAATGGGAGGATGTTTGTAAAGTTCAATCTGAGCGTGGGCTTGGCATTCGTCAAATTTTAGCTCAGAATAAAGCTTTCCTTATGAAGGTTGTGTTTAATCTGCTTGCTCGTCTAGATCAATTATGGGTTCAGTTTCTTCGTTCTAAATATTAGTGAAATTCAAAAGTCCTTGCATCGATTTACCGCAATGGCAGTTCTAGGCTTTGGCAAGGTTTATACAATATTTGGGAGGATGTGAGAAACAATATCTCTTGGAATATAGGCAATGGTAGCAATGTTAGATTTTGGCTAGACCCTTGGATTAGTACTTTAGGCCCTTTGATTGACCATGTCATTGATCTGGCTCGTGTGGTTCATATGGACTGTTCCATAGCTGATATGGTTACTAACGCAGGTGATTGGAACTGGTCAGCTTTTAGCTCCATTATTCCTCCGAGTATGATATTGCATATTGCGGCAATTAAGGCCCCTTAGCCTCGGCAGCAGCAGGAGTACCAGGTTGGCGATGAGATCCTTTACATTCGTTTTCGGTTCGATCAGCATACTCGGCTGTTTGACTAGTGCGTTGTCTAATAATGTAGATAAAGGCTGGATGCTCATTGCTAATTTCAAAGGTTCACCGTGAGTGAAAACATTCTTATGGCTTGTATATTGGGATAAGATTCTCACGAACCGGGAAAGAGTTCGACGACACTTAGCGGAGGATGCGAGCTGCATATACTGTGGTGCAGCCGTAGAAGATACACTCCACGTGTTGAGAGAATGTCCGCCTGCATTCAGGGCTTGGTCGAGTATTGTTAAGCCTGAAGCGTTAGGAGAATTTTGTTTTGCCTATCTAGGACTGGGTATCTAAGAACCTGAGCAGCAGTTGTCCTTTCCCTCGTGTTTCAATCAATTGTGACATAATGTTCGGATATATTACATGGAACCTATGGAAACAACGCAATACCAGGATCTTTGATCTGGATAGAGGCCTTCACAAGCCAATTTTAGTTCGCTGCCGCAAATTGGGTGATGAAGTCTTGACAGCACAGGCCCGAGATGCGGTTATGGCTGCTGTGGATGAAGAAAGACGTAGTCGGATAGGATCCAGGAACTGACCACCTCCTGCCGAGGGCTGGGTGACATGTAATGCCGATGGTTCCTACCGTAATGCAATACGGGGTACCACGTGTGGTGGTGTCCTTCGCAACCACAAAAGGGGTGGATTGTTGGCTTCGCAAAAAGTATAGGCATGTGTTCTGCTGTCGAAGCCAAGTTATGGGGCATCTATGAAGGTTTACGTCTAGCATGGAAGCTTGGCATTAGTCGACTACGACTGGAATTGGATTGTGGCCAAGCTATCCAGGTACTACTTGATCGTACTTATGTTAACTGCCGACCATCGATTATTCAACACATCTGAAAACTATTAAATAGAAGTTGGGAGGTTCAATTGGTGACTATAGGACGCGAGAGTAACAAGGTGGCAGATGCTCTCGCTCGTCTTGCTTGGACACTTCTCTCTAGATTTTATGAGTTTATTGAGCCGCCGAGTGATATTCAAGCCATGTCACACTTAGATTTACCAGGTTAATAGATTAATTTATAGTTCATGTCGAGTTTTTCTCGTTGACTTGTAAAGTATTACGAAGAACACTCTTTTTTTCCATTTAAATTTAAAGAGATTTTTTAACGAGGCTTTGCGTATTACTTCCCCTTTCCAATCAAAAAACAATCATTGTTTTTATCTTTTCTATTTTTCTAAAATATTTTCAATGAAAATAATAAAAAATATCTTTTTATATTTTCAAATTTTCACTCATTTTTTATTTTTTGAAAATTATTTTCTTATTTTACAACAAAACATATTTTCTTTAATATTTTTTATTTTTTAAGAAAATAAAAATAAAAACGACCTTTATTCTCTTGAGCACACGGCCCTTTAATATTTCACTTGCACACAAATAAATATGCTTACAGTTTATATACTCTTTGCACATTGAGAATTTTGTCCTCCTAATTTTATTTCTAAGAATTTAGTTCATTTTTACTTTTTAAACTTAAAAAATAAGTCCAATTATCAATATCATCGAAATAATTTTGGTTGAGAAAAGCATAGAATTTGAGGATGAAAATATCAACATTTGGACTGAGAGTGAGTGGAGCCAAATTCAATCTTGCAGCTGAAGCACAAACCAAAAGATTTCCCTTTCTTCGTCATGTAATAAGCTATTCCCAGCACCAGAATAGCGATCAATATCCCCGCCACGATCCAAATAACAGTCGTTGAAGAGGTGCCGCCGCTGCCGCTGCCGCCATTCTTAGCAAACCACGCATTTGGATCACTGCCGTCGGCGTCGGGATATGGAGTCGACATAACTAATTATCAACAACAATATTGCAAAAAGGAGGAGGAAAAGTGTGTTTATTTTTGGATGGCATATTAAGGCAGTCAATGGTTGTTGTTTTATAAAGGACTCCATGGCCAGCAATGGACGTGTTAGTTGGATTATTGAATTAAGACAAAGTTTAAAGAAAAGAAAGAGAAAGACTAATTGAGATTTGTTTATAACATAAAATGGTTAGTTGAGAGTCGTATTCATATTGGTTTAAATTCATGAGTTTTGCTTTGGTAGGAAGAATCTTTTTCAACTTCAACGAAAGTGGGGTTGATTCCTTCCATATATCACCAACAAGGATTTTTTTTTCGCTCATATAAAATTCCGGTTTCCTCCTCGAGGAGATACTGGAAATGGCAGTTCATTTAAAATGAAGATTTCCGCAACGGTTGTTGTCCTATGTATTCCTCTTCTTTTCTCATTTTGGTGTTTATGTGACAACCAAGTCACCTACCCTTAAATATATAGGGAAATTTTTTGATATATAGACCGTGTAAACTTTAGTTTACACGTGCCTTTTAGTTTTATGGGTTTAGGGTTTTAGTTTAGGGGTTTATGTTATAAGGTTTAGAATTTAAGGTTAGTGTTTAGAATTTAGGGTACAAGGTTTAGAGTTTAATGTTTAGTTTTTTAGGGTTAGGTTAGGAATTTAAGATTTGAGTTTTTATAGTGTAAATACGCATGCTTGTGTAAAATTAATTTTATACAACCTGTGTATCAAAGTTTTACCCTAAATATTAGCGGAACTAATGAATGTGTAACTTATTTTTAATTGAGATAATAAAAATTAGAAAAATTTCTCATCCGTTAGCAATAGAAACGAAAAGTTTTACAAGCACACTTAATTTTAGAGTTTAGGGGCTTAAGTATATGGATTAAGAATTTATGATTTATAGTTAGAACTTAATGTTTAGTGATTATGGTTTAGGGTTTAAGATAATATAATTAGGGATTTAGTCTTTAATTTATAAACCCTAAATTTAAATTTTCTAAAATTAAGTTCAAGTTTAAGTTTTCTCAAAGACACTTTTACGTAAAATTACGCATACATTCCGTTTATATCACCAATTATTTTATATTTAAAAAAATATCTAAAACAGACATTTTATCTATTTAAAAATATTTTTTTAACAATTTAATCAAACACTTATAATTTTAAACCAAACAATTCCAAAATAAATTTTAAATGTACTTTCCCACTGCATTTTCTAAAAATAAAGTCAGGCCCTAAGTAGGTTTAAATAGAGAAGATAACCTAAATGCGTATGCGTTGAGCATCGAACCAAATCTAACAAGCATATTTGTAGGTTAAACAATCAATTATTGACCTTCAAAACATCTAAGAGATGTCGTTTCGAATTTCTAAATGCATAAACCAAGATAAAGATATGAAACCAGAGGAAAATACTACTGATTAATTCTTCAAGAAACTCAAGAATGAAACCCTGAATCATTAACCAAGTACGGTCCCTCCATTGTCGTGTTTCATGACACTATAAATCCATGATCTCAAGATGAATGTTTAAGAACCTTCACCATCTCGAACACAGCCGAAAAGTCCAAGTCTCCCAGTCCCATGCTTCTAGCCTTCTTGAAAGCCTACGAGCCAGATGAACATAAATAACTCAATCAAAAGTTTCGGTTTCATCGCCAACTACTATAACACACATACACAATGTAAACAGATAGTGATCGAAACCTCATTGGCAGCAGCAGCTACTGGCATTGGAACTGCATTTTCATCCCCAAGGGCAAGAGCCAACCTCATGTCTTTCTGCTGATGTTTCAAAGGAAATGCAGGGGAATAGTTGTTCTGGAGCATGGCTGGTCCCTTTCCTTTGAACATCGGATTAGCAATGGCACCCAAGTCCTGCCAGAAA